>PVHY01004121.1:0-98307 GCA_004024945.1 Uropsilus gracilis
CCCCGCTGGCAAGGGAGCTCTGAACGCCAGGATCCCGCCTGGGCCGCCTGCTGGGGGACGGGGCTCCAGATAATAAAACTCTTGCTTGTCAGTTAATAAAACTTTTGGTCTGTTAAAGCAAGTCCAGTTTTTGGGATTTGGCTTTCTGTCACCAGACAAGTGAAGCCTCACCTTAGGGGAGTGTGGTGAAAGCACTGTGTCTAGAAGCTCAGCTGAGAAGACTCCAATGGGAGCAGCTGGAACATCTGGACTTAGAATATCCAGTTCCAAATGGCTTTCAGCTCTGGTGCCTAAACTGGGGTAACTAAAGCTAGCCCAGCTGGGACCACTGGCCCCAGTCTTGGGGCTGGGTTTGTCCAAAACGGGGCAGCTGGGAACGTTCTGAGAAGGGATGACTGAGTATTACAGGATCCATGGAAACTCTGTCCCAACCTCAGAAGTAACAAGTGTCATTTCTGTGAGCTCTGCAGATTGAAGTAGTCACAAACTTGGTTTAGGTTGGAATGGAGACCAGCCCTCACCTCAGCCCAGCACTGGCAAGGAACTTGGATCCCAACTTGAAAACTACCATAATGAGACCTGTTTTAGGGAAGGCCACTCAGTCAACAGTGTGGAGGGTGGGGTGGAAGAAATAAAATTGGATCCTGTGGGAGGAGAACACTTCCTGACCAAAAGGCTTGGAAACGGGGGAGGGAGAGTACCTAAATGAAAACTGGATGTTGTTAGCAGACAAAGAGGAAAAGCTAAATTGGAGAGGTCTGAGGACACCCAAGGGGTGCAGGTACTCGTTCATTAAATGACATAAATAAGACCTAGATGGTTAGTCAGTTTAAAGCATAGTAAGGCAATTTAGGCCACATATTTAGAAGCCATCAGTATTTGAATGGTAGTGAAAAAATAAAATTCAACTGAGTAGATTTTAAAGATTGCAGGATTCATGAATGAGGGAGTATTGCATCTAGCAGTTAGGAAGGAGCTTGGAGATTTTTACAAAACAAAAGTTTTTCTAGGGAGGAGGAACGAGTGACTTGTTTCAGGTAAGGCTTTAGTCCTTTGGAGGATGGCAGGAGTCCATCAGCAGATTTTATCACTGGAGCTTATCAGGAAATTCCAGGTGACTGGAATTATGTTAGGATTATGTTCCTGGGAGAGACTGAAACTGCAAATAAGAATTTACTCCCAGTTTGGTGATACAGGGCTTAGCCCAAGTGACTCAATTTGGAGCCTGTCATCTCTTTTTAACAGTAGTTAAATACAAATGTGAAATAGAGTAAGGACCTGGAAAGTCACTGGCAGGTACTGTTGCTAAACAGAAAGGGAAAGGAGTGGCTCCTTTTGCAAAGATTGGCAGTGTGGCATTGGCAGTAGAAAGACAGACTATTTGAGGGAAAACAGTAGGCACGCTTGATGGAAGCCTGAAAAAAAAAGATTTTAAGGAGAATACAGTTAGCAAGTCAAATGCCTATTGAAGTGTCAATCAGTTTGACAAGAGGTTCAGTTCACTGAAATCCCAGCTCAAAGATCTCACCTGAAAGGATGCCATCTCTCCACAAACAAACCTGAATTCCTTTCTATTTTGTACAAATGACCTTAATCCCCATTCCCTGGGTTGCTGATCTAAGGACTCAGAGTTATCAGAAGGCCCACAGGTCTTTCAGGAAACTCTGCAAGTCTTACCTCCCCCAACCCACCAGACTCCAGGAAGGAGAGAAAAAAATTTGAAAAGATCATGCACTGGGCCAAATTGTATGGCTCTGCTCCCAGCTACTTCTGACTGTGCATATGTTTCTCACTCCTCACAGACTCTTTTTCTCTAACAAAGGGCCTGGTTCATTTCCTAGCCTTCCACCTTCCTTCTTATCTCTAATGCTCATTCCTAACATCACCTGAAATTGGGTGAAAAGGGGGAAAAGCTTCAAGTTTCCAAACCAAAGGGAAAAAAACTGCAGCTTTTGAAATTCTGCTTTTGCCACCAGGATTTTACCCACCCACCCGGCAGTTTCAAAGCAAACCAGGGTTTAAAAACAAACCAAATAGGGTTTATTTACAAAAGAGTAAACAGAGTCCTGAGAGTAGCAGGACCCCGGTTTTCTCACCATATAGTTTAAGTCCAAGTCTCTTAGTCCAAAGTCGCACTTGAGGTGCTACAGCCACATGTGTCTGAGAAAATAGTAATGCCTTCAGCTACAACATCCTCATGTTTTTCAAATTGTTCTGAACTTTTCCAGAAAAATACAGATGCAAAATCAGCTTATACAAATCTTCAGCTTTTTCCAGGCACCAACTTATTTTAGCTTCCAAATCTTTCTGGCAAATACAGCAATTTTTCAGTTTCTAAACAGCCATTTTTTCCCATGTTTCAGCTTTCTAGCTTCCATGGGCTATCAGCCACCCTGGCTCTGGAGTAGGAGCATGCAGCTTCCCATACACACCCCGTTTTTGTTCTTTTCACTTCCACCTGCAGTCCCCCCCCCCCAGCTCCTCAGCCTGAGCCCACTATCCTCTGCTGGCCTCACCCTTCTCTAGCAAGTCCCTTACTAGACTCAGCCCACTAGGGCAACATGGCACGGATGAAATTCTAGCTGCATCACCAAGCCCTGGACCCTTATCACATCTACTATGTCTATTTTCAAAAAAGTCATTACTGTAAATTTTTTCATAATATGTTTCTATTATCTTTTTAATGTCTGCAAAATCTGTGCTGATGTTGAAGCTGGGACCCCAATATGGGCAGTACTGAAGCTGGGACCCCAATATGGGCAGTATTGAAATTTAGGCACTGATACCATTAGCTGTGTCTGAAAAACACAGAGATGAAAGAGGCCTAAACAGGAAGGGTGTTTTTGTTGCAAATTCTGGATGTGGACCTGGAATAGAGACTATATTACCTAGAGGGTGTGTAGAGGGAAATTGGAGCCCTTGGCTTTTAGGGAAAAAAGAAAAGGAGATAAAAAGGAAAGGAACAGAGACTAGAGAGAGACTTTTTGGGAGAAGAGAAAGACATTAGAATGGCAGGCAGGTAAAGAGTAGATGGAGTGACCAAGCTGGGCAGAAGCCCCCTGGAAGAGTGAACTTGTGGTGGTGAAATCAGGTGACAAAACACGCAAAATGGGGTGCTTTGTAATCAAACTTACAAAGAGGAGCAGCTGGCCTTTTAAAGCCAGCCACAAACCAAGTTCTTCCCACCCCAAGCATGCAGTGGAAAGACCACATAAACTTTAAGAGGGAGACAAAACAAATTTACTTATTAGAAGACAAATAGACAAGAGACACTGAGGGGTACAAGGGAACCCCTTTGGTAATCTTACCATACAGTACAGTTTCTAGTCCAAAGAGCATATGGCTGCAGCAAAATGACGACTGCCCCACCTTAAACCGGATGAAGAAGTTAAGACAGCGCCACCACTCCTTCTTCAAAGACACAGCTCCACTCACTCCAAGCCAGAAGAGGTCAAGTAGCATCATCAATCCTTCTTCAAAAGCAGGAGATTCAAATCCAACAAGGAAAACCAGAATGGCATCGTCTATTCTTCTCCAAAAGAATGCTGCAGCATTCTTTAAGCTCCCACTCCAAGGTGGCCCAGCATCAGCAAAACTCACTAGATACAGCAACACAGCAAGCACTTCAGACATCTCACACTGAAAACAGCAACACAACAAACTCTCTTCTGTTCTCCAGAAGACTTCCAAGCTTCACAATTTCAAAATTAAACCAGGTTTTCAGATACCACGTTTCCAAGACAGCTCACACAGGTCACAAGTTTCTCCAACATGCTTCCCTGGGCTCCTCACCAGCCCAGGCTGGGGATGGAAGCCCACAACTTGGCTTCCTTCCATGCCCTGCTGCCCAACATGATGGCGGCAGCTCTGAGGCCCCCAGCCTCCCTCCTCCTTTACTCTCTCCTTGCTTCTGTTCAGTGTTTTGTCTCCTCTTTCCAGAGGTTCCCTCCCTAATCTCTTAATCCTTTCTTCTCCAAGTCTCCACCCACCGGGACACAATGGCTGCCATTCTAAAACAGCACCACCAGTACTGGGGGCCACAGCCCCCAAACAGTGTCAAGGAGCCATGGTGACCAGCACAAGGTTGGCTGGTGTGAGTGTGGCCCCACAGCAAGGTGACATGGAAAGCTGGTACCTGGAGATGGCCAGGGATTTGGAAAGCTGATCTGTGCATCAGCAATTGTTGGAAAAAGTTTGAAGAACATTGGAGAAGTGGAACAGCTGGGAACACTGGAGAAGAAGCAAAGAGAAGACGCTGGAGAAAGACCGGACTTTGCAGTACCTGCCTCAGGTTTGGACGGGCAAAGGGGCTCCATCATGGACATGTGTCTTTGGGGACTTTTGAGACTGAAAATGGTGACTGGGGTAAGATAGCTGGCCACTTGTGACTTTAAGGAATTTTTGTTTTCCCTGTTAATATTCCTTTGTAAATAAATCCTATTGTTAAACTGCATTTGAGTGGCAATGCCACAAGTGGGTCCCCCTTTCAGTTCTTGTGTTTTGATCTGTGCATTCCCTCTTTTCTTGATTAGTCTTACAGGGAATTTTTACCACATCGATTTTACATTGTGACTCTGTTTGCTTTTTCAAGGAAAGTTTAAAATCTATTTTAAGTAGGAAAATCCCTCCAAATAAAAGTTAAAAACTCTAAAACAATCTTCATTTCCCCCAACCCCCCCAAGAAAAACAAAGAGTTGATTGCATCATCTAAATAACACATCTAGGCCAAGCCTTGGGTCATGAAGAGAAAATCTGTTTCTGTTATCAGTTGAATAAAGTACCTCAGTTTTGGATCTCTTTTTTGCTAAAAAAAAAAAAAATCAATAATTTTGCTTGTCAACTTCCACACTGTACAAGTAATTTGCAATATCAAATAGGATGGCTCCTTTTTGCAGGGACTGCTATTGATTAAGCAATGATATAGAACGACAGACTTTATTTGATGCTCTGTGTCTTTAAACAGTTTCTTAATTTCTCTGTACTGTACCTCAGTCTCCCAAACTGTAAATGAGCTCTGTTGCATTTATGAATCTGTAAGGGCTAAATGAATAATATATGTAAGGCAAGGAATATATGCAAACCAACAAATGTCAGGTAAGTCAGGAGGTTTTAATCCCAAGTAATAGAAACCTAACTCAAATTTAGCTTATGAGGAGAAAGGAAATTTATAAATATGATGAGTTTTTGATAGCAAGTTCCAAGAATTTCCTTTTTAATTTGTTCCTACCTAGGGTGGATTACAGATTATATTATCTCTAAGGAATTGAAGAATGAAATCAAGTAGAATTTCTGTAACATACATGTACCCCCCTGGGGTATTTAATCAAATACTAATCTAGGTGCCTCAGTGAAGGAATTCTATAGATGTGACTAAAGTAATCAGTTGACTTAAGTTAGTCAATGGGAGATTATCCTGAGTAGATCTGATCTAATTAGTTAGAGGCACTTAGTGGGCTTAGACTTTCTCTGATGAAGAGATTCTGAGTTGTTATTCTGTTGTTATTCTCCTGCCCCTCTAGAGCTTACTTCTAACTACAACCTATACTCCTGCCCCTCTAGAGCTTACTTCTAACTACAACCTGTGAGCATGGAGTTTTGGCTCTTGCATGGCCTTCCAGCTTACTTGTCATCTTTCTTCCCTATCTGCATGCCCTGCGGCATGCAATCTTAGGCCTCAGAATCACAAAAGTGAGGTTCTTATAATAAATCATTCTGATTCTTTCTGTTGGTTCTGTTTTTCTGATTGAACCCTAACTGATATATTGGGCTCACATGGATGAGTAACCCAGAGAAGGACCCAAATTAAGTCAGCACATCTTCCAATCAATTATTTTTTCTCTTTGTGTGCATCTCTCAGCCTGCTTCCCTTAACCTCTCTTCCTCATACCCTACCCTCACCCCAAGCTCTCAGCTCTGCTTCCCTCTGCGCTGTGACTTCATTCTCCAGACTGATTTTCTCTCTGTGATAAAGAAGGTGACCTCTGGAAATAAAAGATACTTTCCCCTTTTCCTCTCCCACAGGAAGGGTTGTAAATAGAGTACTTCTTGGAGCAGTAACTATTTCCAGGGCACTAGATTTGGTTGCTGAGTCTAACCAGGGATATGATTTAGTGGGACTCTGTAATTGACAGCCCACATGAGACCTTGAGAAGTCAGTAGCTAGTGCCCCCCAAAGAAATAGCTGGTATTGTAATCAGAACAGGAGATACATGCTAGGGGATATGGGCTATAAAACCTTACTGTGGCATACTGAAAAGACAGTGGATTTTTTAGTAATTAACTTTCTAAGACACTGATTTGGATCTACATGTATCATTACTTAGACTACTCTCCACCCAATGACTTCTACTGACACATCTTCTGGGTTCTTTTCCCAAATGCATACTCACATGATGTGTGATCTTAAAGATAGAGTCCAGTCTGGTTTCTACTCACATCTCCACTTCCGTGTAATTGTCTGATCTTTTCTCTGTGCCTCCATTTATTCACATATTTAATAGGAACTTGCATGCCTACATCAGAAGACTAGGACTTAATCTATAAGTTAGAATAATAGCATTATTTTAGATCTTTGGATCAGGTAGTTTATTTCTCTGTTCATTCTATGGGTGAAATTTCTCACCTTCATTCCTAAAGTGAAGTTTGCCCTAATTCTACCTGAAGGCATAGTGCTGTAATACTTACAAAGGAAGATGATGAGGGGAAGGGAACATTTACAAGGCCAAGACTCAAGCCATGCAAGAGTCTTCATTTACAGAGACATGAAGGTAGGCACCCTTCTATCCCATCTTCCCATTGAGGGACATCAATGGATGCCAAGGTACTCTGCTATGTTCAGTGTAGGTCTCTGTTTTAATGGAGGGGTGCTCCCCTCTGTGACTTTTCTTTTTCTTTTATTTAGTAAGAATGATAGCAACCTTGTCATTGAAAGAATAATCAGATCAGGCTTTCTGATTTGAACACCAGCAGTTTATAAGAATATTTGGAAAATTAGTACTCACAGGAAATCACCCTTCACATGGAGGGGTGAAAAGTTACAGGAATTAATCCACCCTACAAATGTAACCAGATCCCCACAGCACCCAGAGGCTCTGGGACAAAGCAGCTTTGTTGAAGCTGAGGTCAATATGCCTCAACCCACCACCTGCTGCTGCCCCTCTTCCAGCAAGGCTGACTCTGGTCATAGCTGGAACCCACAGACCCAGAAGTCTGCCCTAACTTGAGTACAGGCTAGTTTAGGAAGGGGCAGGGATCTTTCCCTTTTATATCTAGCTCCAGGTTTCCAAATGGACCAACCAGTTCTAAGCAGAATGGACCTGTCAGGTTCAAGTTCTACAGCTGTCATTCAACCTTGAGTCAACTGTCCAGATTGAAAATGAAAATCCAGTTCATTGTTGCTACATGGTCCAATCAGACACGTAGGACTGAAAACGGTCCAATCAGGCTTGTAGGGTAGGGGACCCTGAAGAGAATATAAGGCAGAGCAAGAGTCAGATTGAGTCAGCAACTGGCCTCTGAAGAGAGGATTCATTGGAGCACCTTCGAATGATTCAGCAGATGGCCTCCGGAGAGAGCAAAGCATTGAGCAGACAACCTCCTTGGCATTTGCCAGACCCTGTAACTTTGTAGATTTCCAGACCCCCCAGACCTCCACAGAGCATTCACAAAAACTCAGCTGCTGCCCCTGCCTCTGCCTGCAAGGAGCACCATCGGCCTCAGCCTGGTGTCAGTGAAATGTTGGTGTTTGCTGGCAGCTCACAGAGAGCTGACCACAGACTCTGGTTCCCTGGCTCCACTTCACGGTACGGCCGAGTCTCACTATCCTGTTTGGGTTTGGCATCTAGTTCAGCCTTCAGACAGTGGCTGTGGACTGCTACAATGTCACCTCATCTTCCATGAGCAACCTCTGAGACTTCTGGACGCTGTGGACATGAGCTAGGGTGAGGTAGTTGGCCAGTTGTGACCTAAAAACTCTTTTCTTTACCTAATCTTCTGTTTGTTAAATAAACCCTATTGTTTTGGACCCTGAGCCTGAGTGGTCTTGTAATTGTACACGAATGAAAACCCACTGATATGACCTGTCATGGGGGTAGTGGGTACTGTCCCTTGCAACATGCTTAATACTGTTTTCCAGGTAGCATGCTGAGGCACAGTATCTCCATATAGGGGGATAAGACCCAGATGGAGGACAGGGGCCACTACTATACAATCCCTTGCCGTCCAGTCTTTAAGGATCAGAGGAAGAATTATTGCCACATGGAATTTAAAATTTTGATGACCTGAGCAAAACATGTTAAGTTTAGCTCTAACAAAGCCAAGAAGGAGATTGCAATCTCTTTAAGAGTTTTATGGCAGGCACCCAGAGCTGGAGCTTTACCTTGACAAGTTCTACTTCTTATGCAAACAGTTTTATAGTTTGCTAAAGTTGGTAAGGCTGCAACTGCAAAAAAAAATGTGGAATGCTGTTAAGAGAATCAGCAGAGGCTGTTCTGATCTAAATACAACTGAAATCATGTAGATTTGTATTCTCTTAAGAACCAATGATTCCTGTTCCTCTGGATGCAGAAGCTTGGGTCAAATTCTGAACCACCTAGGGATCCTGCCCCAGGTACCTCTTTCCTACATGAGAAAGTAATTCCAAGAGCAAAGGGTTGTCCCCAGAGAGGACAGGAGCACATCTGGAATGTGTCAGTAATAGTAGCAGCACACTGATGTTGCTCAATAGGGTGGCAAGTAGGTACCTGTGACTTCCTACAGTTAAATTATTTAAAATTCAGTCCCTTCTTGCAGTAGTCACATCCAAGGCACATTCCACATAGAGTTAGTGGGTACCATATTGGACAATGCAGATGGAGAACGTATTTATCACCTGAGAAAGTTATATTAGACTGCTCTGAATTGGGATATGACTGGATTGCATGTTTAAAAGACAAATTGTCAGGCTAACTTAACCAAAATGTTGGTTTATTTCCCTTGCTTGAAATTCAGGTCAGTAAAGTACCCCAATTCTCCAAAGTCATCAGACAGGTTATGCTTGTAAGGTGTCCACATAGTCAGTGACCCAAGTTTCTTCCATCTTAACTCTCTGCTATTCTTGGGGTGTTCCCTTGTCTACCTGATCCAGCCTAGTATATCAGCCATGGATACTTGGGGGTCAGAGAGAAGGTGCCCCTCTTTGTAAAGCTTCATTTAGACATACATCAATCAATCACTTCCACTTACATTCATTGGACAGAATTTGTCACAAGATCTAACTGTGAGGAAGCCTTACTCTAGTCAAAAGTTTAGTTTATTGCTATAGAAGAATGTGCTATAGAAAAGCATAGATGTTGAGGACAAGTAGCTGTCTCCTCAACAGCAGTTACACACAGTCCCAGAATCACTGTCTGCCAGTATTCTTTTTCTTATAATCTTGCCCTGTTCTCTCACTATCCTTCCATCTTCCTATTTCCTTTCTCTGGTTTGTCCCACACCCTAAGGCACCACCTTCTAGGTATCCACACCATCCTCAGTTTTTCACATGCACAATCGCATTTTACTGTCATAAGCTCCCTGGAAGGGAGATAGTAATTATACCCACTTTACAACTGAAGATGTTGCGACTTAGAAAAGTTACATAATGACCCAAGTTAGATTGATTCAGAAAGTTTTCTCCCCACATTCCCCAAGTTCTAATTGCTTCTTCCTGTCTATCCATCCCAGGCCCACCTCCCCTTCTTCTTGAGACTTTAGTCCTGTCTCTCTCTTCACATCTACCTTTCTCTTAACTCTCATTTTTCTATCTCCCAGTGCCTCACTCTGCCTCTCACTCAGCTCCTAATAAATCTATTAAGTTGTAATCAATCTATAAATCAGTTCTCCTGCTTAAACCTAATGGGGTTAGCTTTGCATTTCCCTATAATTACAGCTGAAGACCAGAATGCTAACTCAAATAGACAGAAAAAAAAATGGAGTTACCTGAAAAAAAACCTTACCTGATCCTGAACTTTACCTAAACACAGAGGATCCAGTTTCCTGCTGCCCCTCTCCTGCCACCCTTGGGGCTGGGATGCAGAGGGAGGAACAGAGCAGACCTCTGACCTTGAGATCCTGACAGTCACAAAGAAAGGGGTCTCCACTGTGGACATGATGCCTCCAGAATGCACTGCCTCTTATTCACAAAGCCCCTCCTCCTCTCAGTGTTGAGTAGTAAGTCTCCTTCCTTCTGTTTCAGGAGCTTTCTCTCCCTTCACTGGGGTGGAGAGAGAGGGAGTAAGACTTTCTGAGGAGTGTCAGTCCACTAACTCATGTGGAAACTGTATTTGGATGGGACTGTTGCTGACAGAAACAGAGGGCACTGCAGGTCACAGTGGACATGATTGTGGGACTCAAGGATGCAGGAGGTGCAGCTGAAAAGGACACATGGTGAAGCTCTCCCGAAACTGAAAACCAGTCCCCCTCTCCCTCTCCCTTGCAGAGACCCAAGTGGAGTTGAACAAGGGCCTGTGATGGGGACAAGGGCACTGATGGTGCCTCCTTTGAGATTCCCTCACACCAAGCTTGGGCTTCTGTAGCTTCTCCCCACTCCCAACTCCTCTTCCCTGCATCACACTCCCACACCCGGCTGCACACAGCGGCCGGCACATCCTGGGTGTTCAATCAATGTGAATTAAATTCGCCTACTCATACAGGCACCAATCAATTCATATATCTCCACATGCAATTTTTATTATTCAGCTGTCCCAAACATCCCCCAATACACTGATGTCTTTTCGGAAGCAGTGGGAGTCCAAGAACCGATGACTCGCTAGAGGACAGGACAGGCAGGGAGAAATCATAGGAGAACAAGGAAGAAGAAAAGGAAGGAAAGAAGGGATGTGGGTTTAGAAAAAGCAAAGAGAGAGGGAGAACGTGAAAGAGACTGTTTACCTTTTATCCTAAAGCTAAACTGCACTAGGACACAAGGGCTGATGTGTGCCACCATCCTCACGACTCTGGCATTTAACTAAGCAAGCAACGTGCTAGAACATAAAACATAGAAAAACAGCAGATAACCCAGCCAGTCCATGCCGGTGCCACCAGCCCTGAACAGCCCTAGACCACTGAAGATGGAACATAGCAGATCCAATGTCCCTATACCCACCTATTTCCAAGTCTGTCCCCCAGCCCTACAACTGGGTGGTGTTATCTGACAGCCCCCATCCCCAGCAGCGTCAGGCTTGATTCCTGTTAAGCCCCCACCCCCCTCCCGGGGCTATTGCTGGCCAGGCTGCTTCACACAGTTGCGTGGTCTCTGGTTCTGTTTTCTTGATGACACATGGGGACATGAAGCTCTCTTATTCCGGCAGGCACCACAGACTGGTCTCTCTCGGCATTTAGTTCCGGGCGTAGGTTGGTTTGTTTCTCTCTTAACCACTCAGCACTTATGTCAGAACACCAAGGCTTCAGGCGTGGCTGCCGGGGCTGGTTGCTGCGAAGGGCCCTCATCAGAGCCCCAGGCTTGTGCTCAGGACCACTGTTTTCTACCCTACCCATGGCCCCATTCTCCCAGGGCCCTTGGGGGCTATCCTGCAGAGCTCCAGTGTGGCCCCACTTGAGGCAGCTGTGTAGGACCCCTCCACACCCAAATCCAAGGGCTGGAGAGGCTCAGGCCCACAAGACACACTATCACAGAGATTTTGGAGTCCTACTTCTGCTATGTGACCTTGGCAAGAGCCTCAGACTCTCAGAGACTCAGTTTCCACATTTGTAAAACGGGACAATAATAGTTGGTGTACAGATTGCCTGAAGTATGCTTAGCCCAGAGCCTCGCACACAGCAAATGGTCAACACGAAGCTCCTGTTGCTAATGTCACTCCACAGTTTGCTGATACCAGGCTGTCATTCTATTTGCAAAACACAAACACACAAAGTACAGGGGATAAGCAGGCCAGTTGTCCTCTGTGATGTGGGAGGTGGAAGGCAGGACCCTAGAATCCTCTAAGAGAGGATTCTGATGAGCAGCAAAGCAGGGAATCATCTAAGCAGAGGGACTGAGCTACCTTCCCAGTACCCAAAGAAATATTTTTACCACTTTCTTGTCATGAATCCCTAAAATGGCCATGGCTGGTCACTTCTTTGGGATTAGGTGGAAGTTTAAAAAAACACTGAATTGCATCTCCTCTAGAAGACTAATTTCTCTCTCTGGTCATTTCTACTTTGTCAAATAACTGGAAGACAAATTGGGATAAAATAAAAATTTGCGTCTTCATTTGCCAACTGAAAGGAGGTCTGAAGAAAGCTGTACTTGTGGGCTGCAGGGGTGAAGGGGATGGAGGGAAGGAGGTCTTACCAGGCAAGAGGAGGCTTTAGAGTGCTGGAGACTAGGGCTCCAAAATGAGCATATGGAGACACAACCCAGGGTAGCTTACTTGTTTCTTGTCTTCTGCTATCTACAACCCCTATGGTCCTACCCTTTGAGCGTGGGCAGGAACCGTGACTTATTCTACCAAATGGAATATGGCAAAACTAATGGAATTTTGCAGATTAAGATCCAAATTAGTTCATTTTGAAGATTCAAATTAGTTCATTTTGAGTTACTCGAAAGGAAGATTGCCCTGGGTGGGTCTGACTTAATCAAATGAAAGCCCTAAATGGGGTTCTGGGCCCCCCCTGATGTGAGAAGATCTCCTTGCAGACTTGAAGAAGTCATGAGAAACATTGATGGGCCCATGTGGCCCAGAACTGGTGGCCTCGGACCTGAAGGAGGTCCGAGGTCCTTTGCTGAAAGTCAGCAACATTTCTATGGCTGCAAGGAGATAAGGCCTGTTAACAACCCCAGTGAGCTTGAAAGTGAAGCCCAAGCCTCTACAAGAGAATGAAGGCAGCCAACCCTAATTGGCACGGGTGAGATTCCTAGGGAAAGAACCCTCTTAGGCCCTGTCCAGGTGCTTGACCCACGAACACTGCCAGAGAATAAAGCATGTTTTTTCACATTGTGAGTCTTATGTTAATCAGTTTAAGAAAAGGAAAGTGTCCTTGAGCCCGTGCTGAAGACAGGCCCCTACTATAATGGATTGGCCTGTTCCTCAATCCAGAATGTCCTGACTCAAGCCAAAATACTCTGACCACCCCTCTGGCCCCATGCTATTTGGTCTTGAGGACATCCCAGGGGCCATGTTCATGCAGAACCCTTGCCTAATCCTGTGTGAGAAGAGTGGCACCCCCAATGGAGGCCTCACCCTAAGGGAAACCAGATGCTCTGGAGTCAAAGGACCCAAGTTCGCAGACTTTCCCAGAGATGAGACCACTTGGAGCTGAATGGGGAGCTATGGGTTTTCCAGTGAGATCCGGTTCGTGTTCAGAGCCCACACTCTCCCTCGGTGCTGCTGGGAATGATCACCCTAGCATCCCTGCCATCTGCTCTGCCACCTTCAGTCCTTGCACCACCTTTTGGGACAGTCCTAGGTAAGTTAGGCCCAGCACTCCATACTGTACACTCAGACAAAAATGTGCAGATTTGTGGCTTACTGTTAGAGCCAGCTCTGGATCCTGATGGGACAGGTTCAGTTCAGTTCAACTGCCCCCTCCTCAATGACAAAGCCCTGTGTGGCCAGCTTCCTTTCCTTGACACAATGTGTGACAGCCTATTTCTTTTGCCTACGTTCCTAAATTCAGCAGCTTCCACAAGCTGACTAGACGTTTTTATGGATGGAATATCTGGGTGATTTTTGTACTTTTATTCACTCTCTCACTCTTTTATTGCTCTAGAACCATTTCTTCAAGTAAAAACCTGATACGAAAATTCAGTCAGTAGGGAAATGAAAATGGAACTGTTCCCCTTGAGTCAGGGGAGGTGACTGATAAGATTGTATGGACACTCCTTCCCAGGCCTTCTGGTTTTTCTTCCTAGTCCAGGACAGGACATTCTACCCTCTCACTCACTGCAGAGCAGTTAGTCAGTGAGAGCACAAAGAATGTTCCCAGTCCATTGAGATTAAGTATCTAAAAATTCAACTGCTGAGATGCTTTCCACCTGGAAGATTATGTTCCCTGCCCCAGCTCCCACAAGTGACTAGACATGTGAATTTGTTTTGACTGAGATAAAAGTTGTTCTTGGCCTCCAATGTGAGCATTAAATACACTCAGAGGTGAAAGGAAGCTTATGGTTACTTAACTCAGTCCCCAACTCACACAATGATTCCCTACACATTCATCCCCACCAAAAGACTCTCTCTTTGGATACTTCCCATGACAGGGAACTCACTACCCCACAAAGTATGTGTCTCTCTACTGGGAAGCTCCTATTAAAACTCTAATCTGTAACTCTCACCCACTGGCCCAGCCTTTGGAACTCAAAGAATAAGTCTTGTGTAATCTATGCTAGGTTATACTATACTATACCATACTACACTATACCATACTAAACCATACCATATCATACCATATCATACCATATTAAGTGGTATATATTAGAAGAACACACCTTACTCCAAGCCAGTCTAATCCTCATCTGCACCATTCTCCCCAGTGGCCACTTGTGCAGAGTGTTACACTGAGACCCAAGAAAGGCCCCCCACAAGTATTTATAGTCTATATGCTCCCCTCGCTCATTGAAGTCTCAGATTGACCTTTCAGATTAGCTCTCAATGATTGCATTGGCCAGTAGGATATTAGCAAGCATGGGGTCTGATAAGCACTTGCACACTGCAACTTGCTCTCCTAAAAAATTTCTTCTGGGAAGCCAGCTACTGGTTGAAGCCAGCTACTGGTTGAAGCCAGCTACTGGGCTGAAGAAATGTGCAGTTAGTTACTGAATGATGCCAGACCATGGAGAGAGAGATCCCGGAGGATAAGAGGTTATTTTGTACAATATATATATATACGCATATATATTCATATATATAAATTATGATATATAATATATGTAATACACAATATAATATATATAATTTTGAATATAGAATATATCATATATATTTACATGTGTCATATATAAAATATCTATATATAATATATATTTACATATATTATGCATGTTTGAATTTGTTGGTCATTTACATAACTATATAATTTGGGGAGTACAACTTCATACTTCCATATGTACACAAGCTTCATCTCCCTTCCACCAAAATTCCAATGCAGTTATCCAATTCCATTCCTTCAGCTGTTCCTACCTACCTTAGGTAACCAATATGTATTTCAAAGAATCTAAGAAGTATTCTTTCTGGGCTTAGTCAGTTTTCTCTGGTTATTTAAATTCCACAAATGAGCGAAATCATCAGCTACTATCTTTCATTTTCTGACTTTACTCACTTAGCATGATAACCTCAGGACCCATGCATTTTGTTTCAAAATGCCTTATAATAACTGAATATATCCCTTGAGTATGTATTCCACAATTTCGTTATCCAGTTATCTGTCTGTCATTGGATATTTCAGTTGGTTCCATGACTTTTGCTGTTGTGAATGATGCTGCTATGAAGACAGGAGAGCATAAATCTTTCCATCTGAGCATCTTCATATTTTGGAGGTGAATACCTAGTAATGATATTGCTGGACCATATGGCATTTCCATTTTTATTTTTTAAGAGACTCAATCATAACCTTTTCTATAGGGGCTGCCCCTGATTACATTCCCACCAACAGAGGGTGAAAGTTCCTTTTTCTTGGGGCTTGGGAACCTGCTCAGCAGCTGAAGTAGGAAGCCCCCAGATTACCCCGCACCCTCCTGAGTGGCCAGCGCGTTTGGGAGAGCAGGGTGCAGGGGGATGGCATCAGGAGGCAGTGGTTGGCCTTTTCTGGTTCACCCCAAATCAATCCACACCGGAACTAAGAAAAACAGTAAAGATCACTCACTTGCAGTCACCAAAGAGGTGTGGGAAATGAATAAAGGACATGGACACACACATTTCCTGGGCAGAACCAAAAAATGCACCAGACAACCACCTGACACTGGACTGTCACACCAATTTTAGTGCTGCCATAGCACAGAACTACACCTATAACACCACTAGGAGTATGGAGGCCAAAAAGTTGGTCCAGCTCTGCCTTCAGAGAGAACAGTGCAACATCCCCACTCTGTGTTTCCCACTGGGTGGAAGATCACAGAACAGGCAGGGGTCCCTCAGCAGAGCTGCAAATCAAGAGAATGACAACTAGTGGGACCAACTAGGTGCAGATGTCTGTTTTCATGGAGGAACTTCTCTATGGACAATGACTGGGAGCCAGGTTCCCTAAGTCGGAGACTGGAACCACAAGAGATGAAGCAGCAAAATGCAACAGAACACAGACCGGGCAAACAGGAAGAAACAGCAAACACTGATAGACTACAACCAAGCTTGGACTGGCTGCCGAGGCAAAGACAAAACTGGAAATCTAAGCCACATGAACAACGGTGTCCCAAGGACACAGACACCTAGGAAAAGGACCCAGGTCCAGAAAAAGAAGAGACCAAAGGACTAAACACGGACCAAAGCACAACAACAACAGAGGAATGGGGTGGCCGAGGGACAACCAGGGGGAATGTGGGGCACACCCAAGGGGATCAACAAATGTACAAATATGAACAATGTATGAAATCAAAATAAATTTTAAAAATATGCAGATGAATACTAAAAATCATCAGCTAAAAGTGTGGAAAGTGTCTGGGGGGCAGGAAATGACCTGGGGGGGTTCCTATTTCTAGCACCAAGTCTTGTAGAACTATTTCACTCTTAAAATTTTGTACACATATTAGTAAAAATAAAAGCAAGAAAATTTAAACTAATAAAACATTAATATGTAAATCTTCATTCTTGTGCTAAAGTAATGTAAAAAAATGAATGATGACAATATGGCTGATGACAACCCATATTTTAAAAGTTGGTACACATTGTATAAACGAGACTCAGAAACGTTAAATAAATGACAACTGCAATCAATAAATACATGATGATCTTCACTTCTCTAAAAAAAAAAAAAAAAGTTCTTTTCCTCCACATCCTTGCCAATGTTTGTTGTTACTAGTTTTTTTACATAGGTCATTCTCACAGGAGTATGATGGTATCTCATTGCGCTTTTGATTTTCTATTTCCCTGATAATTGTTGGGTTTGTTTTTGTTTTCATGTTCTCATGTGCCTGTAGACCATCTAGATGGCCTTTTCAGAGAACTGTCTATTTTTGGTCTTTTGTCCATTTTTTTATTGGATTATTTGGATTTTTTGTCATTGAGTTGTTTAGGTTCTCCATATACTTTGGGAGTCAATCTTTTGTCAAACAAGGTATGCAAACCTTTCTTCCCAGTCTGCAGGTTGCCGTTTTGTTTTTGTGATGCTTCCTTCTAAGGCACTAATAATTTTTCATTTGATGTAGTCCCATTTGTTCAGTTTAGTTTTTGTCTCCCTTGCCACTGGAGTTGCATCCCAAATACATCTTTGCAGTTGATACGAAAGAATATATCATCTTCATTTTGAATTATATTTTGTGCAGGGAGTTAAGTAACGATCTAGTGTTATTGTTTTTGCATATGGCTGTCAAGTTTCCCAACACTATTTGTCAAAGAGACTTTCTACATTGCATGGTGTACTTCCTTTGTCAAAGATTAACTTCCATATTTGTGTGGATTTCTTTCTGGACTCTTTCATTCCATTGGTCTGTATTTCTGCTTTAGCTCTAATACCACATTTTTTCGTTGCTATTATTTTGTAATGTAGTTTGAATTCAGAGAGTGTAGTGCATCTTTTTTTTTTCTGCCAGGATTGCTTTGGTTATTAGGAGACTTTTCTGACTCCATACAAAAAAAAACTGGGGGGAGGGGCAAACTAACAGTTTTGATGCCAACACAACCTGCCTGGGGAAACACTCTGACACCACAGAAACTATGTACAGTAATACCTGTGGAACAAGGGAAAGCTGGGTCAGAGAAGAAGTGAGAACAGCCACATCAGAGATCTGAAGACAGGATTTCAGGGTTTGGGGAGAAGGAGGGGGAAGCAGGAAATATGTGAGCCACTGAGGAGGCAGAGGAACTGGTTCTTAACTTCCCTGGCTCATCTGCAGAAGGCCAGTAATGGTAATCAGTTCAGGCCTACTTAGCTACTTAGCTAAGCAGTGAACTGGCCAGCAGTTGGGGTGGGGAGGACCAAGGAGAACATGCTAGGGGTTGGGGGTGGTTCCATACAAATTTTATAATTGTTTTCTATTGCCTTGAAAATTAGCATTGGGATTTTGAAAAGCATTGCATTGAATCTGTAAGTTACCTTAGGATATACCTTGTTATTTTAAGCCACTGCATTTTGGAATGAGCTGTTAGGCAACAATAGGTAACTGAAAACCACTGATAAACTTTTTTCACGAGTAAGGGTTGAAAGACTATGGCCAAGGGTTTTCATTCCAGGTCAGTCATTTGCAAAGGACATAGCCCAGCTGGTTAAACTGAGAGAGAGAGCAATCATCTTTCCTAAGGAAACTAGGAGCCCTGTCCCTGAGAATTAAATTGGAAGGAGCAGAGGTAGGGAGGAGGTATTCCTCCGCTTGTTCTTGAACAAGTCAGAGAACCCTGGCTGGATGACAAATTTTGCAGAACAGTTGGCTCTCTGCACAAAATGGAATTATGCTTCAGTTCAAATTCCTTGCCACTTACAAGCTTCTCCTTATTTTATTACCCTACACACTGCCATCCAGACAGGTTTGAATGTTGATACACCAGTTGTTCTCCAAAGTAGAAGGTGCAAATCATGTGTTATTCTTAGTGATTTAGAAAGAGATGTTTTTTTCTTCCAAAAAAAGAGGCCTGGGTACATGTTTGTGTTAATGACCTGAAAGTGAAAGACAGCAAGATCAGGTAGGGGGTATAACAGCATCCTGAACAAGGGAACATTACTGTGAACTGTTCTAAGATGAACACTGCACCAGCCTCTCTCATGCATTCACTCAATAAGCATTATCTGAACACCTTCTGTCCCTGCCTTCCCAGAGCACTCTGCTCAAGAGCGTCTGACAGGTGAGGCAACTGGTGCACTAATGGGTAAATCTGGGCCTAGGCTTTCAAAATCGTAAAAGAAGCTATGGCCATACCAGGAGCTAAATGGTCAATAGAACTAATTGAGCAGGAAAAAGGACATCAGGTGACAGAGAGGACAAGTGCCTACCCAATATCCACCTACCTCTTCTTCATTATAATTAGAATATTGTTTTCTCCTGATGAGCAATGTGTCTAGTTTAAAAGAAACAACTACATTTCCCAGATTCCCTTGCAGCTAGTAATGAATAATGAGATATATAGCTGACCTTTGAACAACTTGGAGGTTAAGGGTACTAACACACACACACACACACAGAGTCAAAAATCCACATATAGCTTTTGATTCCCCCAAAACATATCTAGGAATAGTCTGCGGCTGATTGGAGGCTTTACCAATAACAATCAGTTAACATGTGTATGCTAATTGTGTGTGCTATATGTTTTATGTACTGTATTCTTACAAGAAAAAAAAGCAGAAAGGAAAATACATTTACAGTAGTGTAATGTATGTACTGATTCTGTGTGTTTTCATGTATTTTCTGATTACAAGAAAATCCACATAGAAGTGAACCCACATAGTTCAAATCCACATTGTTCAAGGATCCACTATAAAAAGAAGTTTAGAAGATTTGTTGGGAGGAGTTCTCTCTTACCTAAGTGATACAGCTTAGTTCTTTGATTTTCTTGTCTAGAACATGGACCTATTGACTGGAGTTCAAGAATACTCATTACTTTTTTAATTCAGGTAAACACTTGTCTACAACAATGTTTATGATTCAGAGGTATAACCCTTTCAGATGTCTGTTACACAGCACACCTACCACCAAGGTACCTGTAGTCCTCCATCATAGTCCAACTTGCTTTGGTCTCTACCCACTCCCTCTCTCTGGTAGCTTCAATGCTATAGTCAGATTTCTAGGATTTGGTTCTGATTTGGTTTTAGCTGACCTTTTGTTTTGTTTCCCTACAGTCCAATTATGAGTGAAACTGTAAGGAGTTGACAAAGCTGAATTGGGGGGCTGTAACCCCAGCTTTGTAACAAGATGAAGTTGAACTATTATGGGCGGAGACTCAGCAAAGCACATGGAGCAAGGGGCAAAACCTGGTAAGAGGAGAGTAAAGACATGAGAAGAACATGAGAAAGAACATAAGCGTGCAGACTAGGAAAATAAGATGCACACTCAGGCCAGAGAAGAGGAGGAGAGGGTGCCATGGGTTGCTTGGTCCTGGCCACAGCCAGATGGAGAGAGGAAAAGCCACAAACTTTTGGTCCTTGGGCACCAGCCCATGCCATCAAGGAAACACCTGTCCCTGACAAGAGGGCAACTCACTGGAAACCTGAACTTGGTCTTGGCCCGTTTTGTGATGTTTGGTTTAGGGTCCCTACGCACATGTAACTGGAAACACATGCAGCTTTTGGACCTGGGGCTTGGAGACTGGACTGAGTGAGGCATCCAAGACCTGGGTGGCCCTGGGGAGTCTTGGTTCCTTATCCTCTCATTAATGAATCCTGTTTCTGTTAACCTGGTCTTGCACTGCTGATGCACAGGTAGTGGTGGTTTAAAAAACAGCTTTTCCTTGTGAGCTAATTTGCCTGCGTTGACCCATTAACAAAACCATCTGATATTTGTCTTTCCCCTTCTGATTTATTTCATTTGGCATAATCCCCTCCAGGTCCATCCTTGTTGTCACAAGTGGGAAGAATTCATTATTTTTACTGCTGTGAAGTATTCCATTGTGTACACATGTCATCTTAACCTGTTCATCTGTCCTTAGGCACTTAGATTGTTTCCATAACTTGGCTATCGTAAATAACCAGCAGCCAATTTGTACCATAAAGCAAACTTGAGGATAGAAGTTAACTACTAGGAATGGGGAGGCAGAAAGTTAGACAGAGCCTGGGTCCCTAACAACTATGGAGCAGTTAGACTAGCCTTAGCCCTCTTGCTTCTCTTATATGCAAAGAAAATAAACACCATGTTTTAATCATTGTTGTTCTTATAATGTGCACCTGAACCTAATCCTGACACATCTGTATGTGTCAAAGCCCAAAGATGAGAAAGCACATGGCATGTTTCTTAGTATGCAAATAACTCCAGGTGACTATAATTCAAAAGTATGTGATGGAGGAAGGAGGAGGGGGTAGCTGAAAGAGAAGCTGGGTGTTTTGGAAATGGTAGGCACAAAGGGGAATATAATTGCTGGCATTGATGAAGGGTTTGAAAGAGCAAGCTCTCCTCATTCCCTTCTCCACATCTAAAGAAAGAATAATCTCCAGTTTCCCCAGAGATGTAGGCCTAGGGAATAGAATGTGCTGTGTTAAAGAGTGTGTCTCAGAGGGTAGATCACATATGATTGCCCTCAAATGTGAGAATTGCTTCATGCATGTTCTTAAACTAAATGAAATCTGACTCAGGACCCTTCCCAAAGTGGTGTCAGGTTCAGATTTCCCCTCCCAAAAGTTGTGCAAGATTAGAGTACACAAGTTATTATTTTATTAATTATTTTGATTGCACATATATACATATATATTACATCATTGTTAACATCTTAATCTCTTGTGTCCTCCCCCTCTCCCAATTTTGAGAAAAAGATGGATTTCCAGCCTTCCATCCCCCGCTCGTTTCTGAGATGTTGTAGAATGAGTGAGTTGGTCAGGCTTTTTCCTCCATTAGCCTGTATAACCAGCACCTGTGGTATTGTACTCTCCCATGATTATGTACATGCTTGGGTCCAGTGGCTGTGCACATATGTGAGTGAGCGCACCTGAGTTTGAGAGGCAGGAATGAAAAGGCAGCGTCACCCTGGAGCAAGGGGAGTACAGAGAGGGAGCCCAGAGAAAGAGCATGAAGATTCCTGCCTCTCACCACCACATTCCCAGCCCCAGCCACCTTTGTGTGTCTGTGTTACTACTAGAACCAATAAAGAACCTACTAAGAGCCGATGCTTGCACTACAATTGGTGTCATGAACAGAATGGGTACACTACAATTGGTGACATGGATAATTTACAAATGCCCACTGCCTCTGTTGGTATGGCTCATGGCAGTTTTGCTTCTGCCCATATCAGCCTGGGAATAGGGGTCTCCCTGGAGGAGGGCAAGCCAACAACTCACTATGTTGGCCCCAGCAGAAGTCAGGCAGCTCCTAGCTCCAGGAGGAGCATGGCTTACTCTCTGTACCCTCAGAAACCCCCAAAAGCAATCCTTTGCCTTTCTTGGGGAAACATCTGTTTTTGTGTTGGCTCCTCCCAGCATCAGTCCAAAGGAATTCAGCACAAATTTGAATAAACTCCAAACACAAGAGACTTTCCACCTACATTTCTATCCCTTCTCCCTGCCATGAAGTAAGGGACACTCTGAGGCACTCAAAAATCTCAGGCCTCTCCCACCATCAGTGACAGAAGAGGCCCCTGGAAATGATGCAGCAGGAAGCAACTTGTCATGCCAAACAGCAAAGACGCAACCAGACAACCAGGCCCAGGTCAAGAGGATAGCAGGCCGGGGTGGGGGTGGGTGGGTGATGGTGTCAGTGTGGTGAGGCTGCCCCTGGCCAAGGATGTGTCGGTAGGAATAGAACTCCAATATATGAGTCAAGCATTAGCCTGTAAGTCTGTAGTAATTCCTTTACAAAGAGAAGAGAGTGGTTATCATTTGAGAAAGCTAATGAGCTAATTCATATTTTGAAAAGATGACAACTAAAAGAAAAAAATCAAGACACAGGATAGAAATAAACCACTCTGAGTATATATCTACCAAGATACTTAAAAAGAAGGAGCAGAGCCTGTGAGGACTCGAGTCTGGGGAGGCAACAAGTGAACATCTTTTACCTGCTCTGGGATGAGCCCTCCCAGATGAGGGGATGAGGGGATGAGGTACAGAGGTACCTCAGAAGGCATCCCTGGGGTGAAGGGCCATTTTCTAGGACATGCCCCCCCACTGCCCCAGAGGAAATGTCCTGCAGAAAACCACAGTGTAGGGTGAGTGAATTGGTCAGGTTGTTTCCTCCATTAGCCTGTATGCCCAGCACCTATTTTATCGTACCCTCTGCATGACTGAGTGGCCCACTGGTTGTAGGCAGGTGTGAGTGTGCACACCTGGGCCTAGGAGAGGGGATAAAAGAGAATGAAAGCATGAGCATGAGAGACTACCAGGGAGAGAGAGAGGCTAGAGAAAAACCATAAAGAATCCCGGGGGCCCATAAAGAATCCTGGGTGACTCGCCTGCCTCCAGGCCCCCCAGGGTCCTGGCCTGTCCTGCCTGGTGTGTCTGTGTAACTGCAAAAACCAATAAAGAACCTATGCAGGGCCGGGCATGATGGCGCATGTTGTAGGTGGTAGCCTAGGTAGCCATAGTTGGGGCCAGGGATCATGGTTTGAGTCCCGCTGGGGCCACGAAGCAAGACCAAAAAATAGCTGGGTGTGGTGGCGCACCCCTGTAATCCCAGCTACCTGGGAAGCTGAGGCTGGGGGTTGCTTGAGTCTGTTTTACCCCGGGCAACATGAGCCTGCAGTCTCTCGGGCAAAAATAGCGAGACCTAGTCTCAAAAAAAAGAACCTATCCAGACTGGTGAGCCTGATGCCTGTGTGCTTCATCTGGCATCATAAGCAAGGTGATGGAGCCTTATACACAGGCAGAAAAGAATGGGTGTGTTGAGATGGCATAGCAAAACTATTTCAGAACCCGTGAGCCTTTTCCGAGAGTCCAGCAATTGGGTAGTAAAAACAAGACTCCGGCTTCCTGGGAAGGAAGGGAACTAAGGAAAGTCATCAGTGTGGCAGTTTGCAGACTTTCCAAGGGAGTTAGTTCAGGGGAGGTAATGGGTTATGTCCAAAATTGCAGAGCCTCAGGAAGAGAGGTGGAGCTGGGTATACTGAGAGGAGAAAATAAAGAACAAAGGAATGTTAACCTGAGGATGAAGCAGGAACAAGGGAGCTTCTTTCTTTAGGTTTTATTTTTGTTTTTGTTTTTTTTCAGTCAAAGCAAACTACTGCAGCGATTCTGATCACCAGTTCTGGTATCTAACCGCCTGGGTTTAAAGTCCAGCTATGCCAATTACTAGCTACATGAACGTGGGCAAGTCATTTAATCTCTCTGAGACTCTTTTTTCAGCTGTGAGAGGGAGCAGTAACAGTGTCAGAGCAGCTAAGCATTAGAGTGGACAAGGCGTGAACAAAAGGGTGGCTGAGCAGTCATGGCAAGAGGGTTAGACCCCTTGAATTTCCAGATTGAAGTTCTGCTTGTCTTCTCTCAAGACCACCCACCTTTTCCATGTTCGGGGTGGCGGGGTGGGGGGGATCGCTCCAGGAGGGCTGGGTTTCTTTGAGCTGTAAGAATTGCTGTTGGCATCTTCCCTCATAGAGGGTAAGCTTAAAATCTGAACTTGAGACATAAGTTTTAGACTAGGTACTTCTCCTTGTTAAATCTCCAACTGAACCACTCTGTGAGGTAGGTGTTACCAACTGTTTCACAGATGGAGAGAAGTTAAGTGGTCAGAGGTCACACAGGGAAGTGGTGAGAATCAGCAGCTCAAGATGGTTCTTGACAGAAGTGCCTCAGCCCCCAGACACATTAGCTCATAACTTCTCTGCCAGCTTTGGCTCCAAAATTCATGAGGCAGACTTCCTGACCCCTTGGGCAGCTTGGGGGGAGGGAGAGGGAGCAGGGGGCAGAATAACTTGAGGCCAGTGGGAAATGACCTCCCCAGCTCTTCCACAATGGTTTGTAACCTCCCTCACATGGAGGATATCAAGTTAGGAACTGCCATCATTGGCTGCCAGGCTGTTTCTTAACCCTCAGCTGGTGTTTGTTAAGCACCATCTCATTTAATCTTCAGAGCCCAGGTGTGAGGCAGGAATCAGAAACAAGTTCCTGACACAAACATCCCTGAGAGAGGGGCACTGGGCTTGCTTCTGTGGTGTTGCTAATGAGAGCCTAAGGGCAGGGTCAGATGTGACAGGGAAAGGCCATGGTAAAGAGGCGCACAGCTGAGTCACAGGAAGGAGCACCTGAGGGTAGACTGAGATACTTCATACATTGGTAGACAACTTGCCAGGTACCAATCTGGTCTGCTTACTCTCTTCCCCAAACTTCTTTCACTGAGACAGAGTCCAAACATCCAAGAAAAAGATGAGGGGCCTCCCAGGACCTCATTCCTGAGAGACCAAAGGTAGGGTGGCTTGTCGGAAGGTCTGGACCAATGGAGGCAGATGGGACAGGAAAGGGAGAGGGGAGAGGAGCAGAAAGAGGAAAAAGCAGGGACAGGGGTGAGGAAGAGTAGAGAGAAGGAAACTGTGGGGAGCTGGCAGATACAAAAATGCTGTATATTTAGAAATGTCATATATTCCAACTGACCCCAAAATTACCCAGTGAGAAAACTGAGACCCAAAAGAACCAGGTCCTGTCCACAAATCCTGGGCACACCCTTGAGATCTAAGAAACACGCACAACTTGTGTTGACACAACTTTCTGAGACCTTCACCCCTCACCACCACACAGAGAAAGGACTCAGGCAACTGGCAGCTTTTTCAGATATGAGCAAGGGACTCTTCAAGTCACCTCCTGTTGGGACAAAAAAGCATCCCAAAAGGAAGATTTAGGGAGCTCCAAGACTTCTCTTTATAGAGTTGGATTTAAAGGTACTCTCTGGGCAAGGTACTCTCCTGGCAGCCAGGATCTTGAAAGAAAACAGGACAAGCCAGGTCGTTGGAGCTCTTCTCTGCATCAGAGAGGTAAGACAAGTGGGGGTAGCCTCAGCCTTGGCACCAGAAAATCTGGGTTTGAACCCTGTCCTTTCCATTTTCTGTTTTGTGAACTTGCGTGGCTCACTCAGCTTCTCTGAGTCTCAGTTTTCTTTCCAGTGAGGCAGTTGCTGTGTAGTTGTGGTTGAGGGCCAAGAGCCAGAACCATACTCCTTAGGGTTCAGGTTCTGACTTTCCCACCTGCAAGCCAGTGAGCATGCCCTCCATGTACTTAAAACCCAAACTTGCAGCCAACTGCCCGCCCAACCACAAGGCCAATCACAATGGAAGTGAATGGCCGTTCCTCCCACAACTGCTCCAGACCTATCTTCATCCAGCTGGGTTACTAGGTGCCTAGGAGGAGGGAGTCTTGCCCCCAACCCTGCCCACTGCTGATGTTCGTGGAGCTGTGTGTTGTCTGCACCATCTTCCCTTTTTGACTTTAGCCTTGCAAATTCTTCCTGAATCTCATTTTCCCTTGGATTCCATCATAGCCTCCTAAATTCCCTCCCCCTCTTTCTGGTTTCTCTTTCTTTGGTACCACTTAACCCATGCTTTCATATGCCAGAGCAATTTGGATTCATGCCTCTCTCCTAATTTGCCACTGTGCAAAAAGCAGGCTGATAACCACTCAGCACAGCCTGCCCCCACTGCCTCCTGCAAAGCCAGTTTTCTGAAAGGCAGCCACTGTTGGTGGCAGAGACTTTTCCAGTACTTGTGATCATTTACAGCTACTTTATTGAGGTATGATTTATACAGCATTTAAGGGTTTTTTTGTTTTTTTTGTTTTTTTTTTGGTAAATTTACAGTGTGCAACCAACACCACAATTCATTTGAGAACATTCCAATCACACCCAAAAGACCCCTGGTGCTCATGCACCGTCTTTCCCCATTCCTAGTCCCAGCCCCTGGCAATTCATAATAACTTTTACTAAAAAAATAGCAGTCAAACTTCCTTTTCCAAATGTTTTCCTCTTGGAAATAAAACTGCAAGGAGATCATATAGGAAACTTGCAACAGCAATCTACGCCCATTTCTCACGGATTGGGGGAAGATTAGAGGAAAGACATTAACCTGTACGCTGCATCCCCCAGGTCATATGGGAATGAACGCACACTGTCCAAAGACCCTAACACCACTCAGATCACAGCCAAGCCCACAAGCCCAAAGCAAAGCACTTACTCTTTGTCCAGTTAGTAACTGGTGCTAAAGATAGGTAAACTAGCTAACTGGTCAGTTGACTTATTTTGTTTCTAACACTTTTTTTCCCACCCTCTCTCCACCCAGCAGAAAGGTAGCTAGAATTGAAGCTCAGAAGAAAAAAAAAAAAAAAAAAAGCAATTACAAAGAAGGAGTGGGAAAAAAAGGCTAAGAAATCATAGGTCATTCACCCAACCTCTCCTACAAGAGGGCGCGCCTCTGCTGACTCCACCCGAACCCCTGAGTCAGGAGCTCATATTCAATGGCCTCTGCTCATCTTTCTTTTCCAGATGGAGGAGGCCCAATTCTTCCAATGTTTCCTCATGTGCCATGAGCCCAAGCTTCCAAATGCACAAATGCACTTATTTGTGAGTAAGAGACTTTAGAGGCAGAAGATCAGAGACTGGGAGGAAGTAGGGAATCCTAACTGCAACACTCACTAGCTGTGTGACCTCAGGCTCTTTCCTAACCTCTCTGAGCCTTAGCCTGCTTATCTGTAACACAGAACCAGAACTGCCTGCCTCAGAGAATTATTGTGAGAAAGCAAGATGATTTAGGTAAAATGTGGGGTATAATTATTTTTTATTTGATTTATTTTTAACATTGTCATCCTAGTAACCACTACCTGAATTCACCTAGAGGGGGCCTCTCCCACCTACACTGGACTCCTTCCTTCTGTTGTGAACTCTAGAGTCTGACCCCCAGCATGTTTCCTTTTCCACTGGGGAAGCTATTCCTCCACTCCCTAAAAGTAGCAAGTCATTAACAAGAGCCATAATTTTAAAAAAACAAAATCTGATGGCAAAGCTGAAAACAGGCTGTAAAGGTAGAACTGGAGCCTGGGAAGCCTGGGAAGAGGTCAAGCTACCCTCCAGCTAAGAGATGATCCAGACCTGAACCCAGAGAGGTATGGAGAGAGGCTCAGGAGGACTGTCCTGAGGCTGTGTGGGCAGGGGGATCACCCACTGAGACCAGCATGCCACTCCCCATGCCACCTGAGGATACAGCCAGCTGCTCATCCACAAGTCAGGAAGCTCTGCAGGGACCCACTCAACACCTTATCCTGGGACATCTCGCTTCCATGACTAAGGAATAGATGTCTGTTGTTCAGGCCCCTGTTAGAGGTGTTCTGTTATGGGTGCCTGCACTGACAAAAACAGACTGTGTAGGTCTTATTGATTTTTTAATTACTTTATCAAGCTCTATAAAAAACGTTTAGATTGCAATAGAAATTGCATTGAATTTATAGCTAATTTGGGGAGAATTTATCTTCCTGTCCATAGTTTGTATCTACTTATTTGTGTCTAGATATCCCAAACATAATTTTGTAATGTTTTCTGCAGAGATCTTGCACATATGTTGGTGGATTCTTAATATTCTCTGGTGTTCTTATTAGACTCATTTGCTTCTGGCACATTGTACTGACTTTTGTATATTAGTCATATATTCAGCAATTATGCTGAACTCCGATATGCTGTGTCAAAAGTGCACATAGAGTCTTTTGGGTTTCCTATGTAGCAAGCAAATCACTTGCAAATAGTGAGTTTAATGATAGCCTATTCAATCTTCATGCTTTTTTCTTGTCTTATTTCTTATTTCTTCATGCCTTTTTCTTGTCTTATTGAACTTCCAATTCCCCCCATACAGTGGTACTTATAACAATGGACATACTGGTCTTGTCTCTCCTTTAAAGAAATTGCTTCTGTATTTCCTTTTTTTAGGATTCTCTTTGTAGTTTTTGCACATACTTGTAGTCAAAGAAACGACTTTTTTTTTTTTAATTTAGATAGCTTTTAGCAAGAGTAATGTTCACATTTAATCAACGACAAGTCTGTTGCCTCAACTGATGGGTCTTTTCTTTCAACCTGTTAATATCTTATCTCCAGATGGGGATCCTTCAGGCGCCCTTGTGGAAAGTCAATAAGACCCCTCCTACCGCCAAAATCAAGTCAGGTTCTGCCTTGGCTTAAGCACAGCGACTCTACCAGAGTTGAGGGCTTTCTGAGGGCTGTGTCAGAGGGATCCTAAGATGGAGTTACTAAAGAGAAAGGGTTTGTGCTTTTTTCTTTTTACCCATTTGCTTCTCGCACTAGAAGGAAAGAGGAAAGGAAGATAGAAAGCAAGGGAGGAAAGGCGGAAGTAAGGAAAAGGAAGAAAGAAAGGAAGGGAGGGGGAATAGGAAGGGCAAAGGAAGAAGAGCAGAGAGGGGGGAAAAGGTGAGAGAGAAAGGAAAAGAGGAAGGAGAAAGAACCGCAAGTAAACAAAACTCTATATCCTTTTTACCTCCGATGACAACTGATATTGAGAAGTTTATGGGCAGTTTCCTACTGTTGTATTATACTTGTTTTTGCTTCTGTTTTCAGAATAAATCTTTTTCAATTGAAGCAAAATTGGTCTACCGATGTTTGTGAGATTAGAGGGGTAGATCACACCATTCAGGTGCATGCCACTGCACCACACCACCACCAAGGTTCTCATGTCCTCACCACAGACCATGATGCCCCCTCCCCACTCTGCTCTGCCTTCTCTCCACCCCTCTGAAGACCTTTTGCTTAAATTTCTATGAAAACTGAAAATGGAATCAGTAGTGCTGGGTAATCATCCTATCCTCAGTGCCAATTATAAGGGAAGCATCAGGCTCACCAATCTTTGTAGATTCTTTATTGATTTTAGCGATTACACAGACACACCAGGCAGGGCAGGCCAGGGTCACAGCCAGGAGCTGGAGGGGCAGAAAGTAGATGAGCCCTCCAGGCCCCCAGGAATCTTCACACTCTTTCTCTGGGCTCTCGCATGCTTGTGTGCCCCTCTATCCACTTTCCCCTAGATCCAAGTTTGCATACTTTCACAAGCGTATACTCACTGGACGGCACCATCATGGGGAAAACACAGTACCTCAGGCTCTGGTTATTCAGACCAGGGCAGGTAAATGCCTTCCTAACTCATTTACCCGACAAGTAATACTTTAGCCTGAAAAAGTGGAGGTAGTGCCAAGGGTGAAAAGACAGGTGTGCTGCTGTGTGGTTGAAACCAGTAATATCTGGCAACTAAGCAGATAAGCCCTAGGTTGGGGACCAGTGCTGCTGAGCCACAGACTCTGTGCCCTTCCCCCTGGATGCTGGCTGCTATGTGCCTGGTGAGTGGCACTGGTTCTGGCCTGGCCCTGGTTTTTTGAATGTTCCTGACTGCTCATTTTCCCATCATTCCAGCCACTCCTGCCCTCAAGCATCACTGACAGGCACTAACCAGCACTCAGTGTCTGGCCACCTTTGGGAACTATCCACCACCTCTGGTCACCCAGCACCACCTCCTGGTGCTGTTGGGTCCGGCACTGTCTGCTCCAGCATCCAGCACTGCTCAGACCCACACTCAGACACTTGCTGTGGACTGCTGGGTTGTCACCTCAGCAACCTCACCAGTGAGCATCTCCACCTGCCACTGTGAGTTTGGATCCTGGTCCACTTCTTGCCAGAGTGCCACCAACTCCCAGCCTTCACGGCAGGACGTCACCATGTGTCATGCTCGTCATCCCGTACTTGTCACCATATGTAGAGCTTCAGTTATAAGTTTGCCTGGTTCCCAGTGACAGCAGATGAAAAATCAGGTCACAAAGCCAATGCATGGGTGGCAGGCACATGTCTCTATTACAGCAACAGCAGACACATGGTAGCAACAGCATGTCTGGCTGGCTGGCCTACGGGGAGCAGCCCAGCGCCTGTGGTGGCAGTCCCCTTGAGCCCCCTTGGGCAGCCTCTGGCTATCTTGACTCCCTGAGTCCCCCCACTGGCAACAGCAGCAGTGGCCTCATGCAGCAGCAGCAGCCCCCCTGGGCTCCAGTCACAGTCAAGGCCTCAGTCAATGCCTCATGGTGGCCCCCCTGGAGTAGCCCTGTTAGCTTTTATATGATTTAAAGACAAAGCCTACATAGGGCCAAATTTAAGTCTACTTTACAGAGATATGTATTCACTTATAAAAACTATGCATCCAGGTTTACATATTATTTGCTGCTTTCTGCACATGTACACTACATCTCAAAGCTACATGTGTTGGAAAGTCATGGCAAAAGCGTTCTGAGAAAACTGTTTTCCCATGGGCCCTATAGCCATCTTGCATGAGTAGCCTTTGTTTGGGGCCACTGTTCACTGTGAACACAGGTGAATCAGCCAGTCACTTGTGACCTTACAAACTCTTTCATATCCCCTATCTCCTTCTTGTTAAATAAACCCTGTTGTGGTTGTACCCTGAACCTGAGTGGTCCTGCAATTGTCAGCACATGGGTGAGAATCCAGACAGTGACCTGTCCCCCGCTTTGTTAGCACCATTGTAACATTCTGTGTGCACTGTTTACAGTCACCAACAAATATTACAGTCTCTCCTGAAGCTGTGGGATGACCAGGCAGTTCTTCTGCCAGTTTCCCCCAGGGTCTCTCCTGTGCTTGCAGTCAGATGGGGCCAGACTGGACCTGCCACCATGACTCACTCACCATGTCTAATGCTTTGGCAGGCTTCTCTGGGAGGCTTAGACCCCTCTCCCCACATGGATTCTTGTGCTTTTTCATTTGATAACAGAATTCTAAACATTAAAGGTGAGTGTGTGTGCCCAGAAAGGATGTTTAGGTCTAGAATTGGCAGAGCCACTTCTACCACATTCTCTTAAAGCAACCTGAACCAGGTTCAAGGGGAAAAGATACAAACTTTATCTCCTGATGGCAAGAATGACAAAAAATTTATTACCCTCATTAATCCACTATAAAACCAGAGGAAGTCAGGTGAACATTTACATATTTGATTATATTTCTCAAAACCAATAAACCAAATACTAATAAAAATTAGCTACATACTAAAATTAGCTATATTAATAAATGTTACCTATGCAGGGAGAGAGAACAGATGGGGGGACAGGAATGGAAGCTGGATTTCTGTGAATATAACTCATTATATAGTTATGACTTTGAATCCATAATCCTTTTAAAAAGGCAAGAAAGCACATCTTAAAAATTGAAAGGAAAGAAATGCACCAAACTGCATAGTCAGTTGGTTGCAAAATAACACGGAAAAAAATCATTCCTTCAAATTACTTCAAAATACAGAGTTGATTATACAGCCCTAGTGGGACACATTCTAGGAACAAAACTTACCACAAAGAAATCTTATATCGCATTCAGTAATACTGTTAGCAGCAACATGCATATAGTTATTTTGAAACCATTATAGTTATTACTGTGTAACAAGGCAAATGAGTAATTGTGTTAAAGTCATTAAAAAAACAAGCTTTCGGCAAAGAGAAAAGAAATGAGAATGTCAATTCAACCAAGGTAAGTAAAACCCTGCAATTTCAAACGTGAATTGTAAGTATCAGTATGAACTCATGATTTTTTTCTCTTTAAAAAATGAGTACAAGCAGCGCAATTATACTTTAAAAAATTTCAAAAATAGGCAAACCTAACCAATAATGCTAGAAGTGAGGAAATTGATTTTCTTTGTGCAGAGGGACACAGGGTGGGAAGAGGGGACTTTCTGAGCTCTGATAATCAATTTTACTGGCCTGGGTGCTATTAAACAGGTATTCTCATTTTGTGAAAATTCACTAAGCAGTGTGTTTATGATGTTTTCACTTTCATGTTATATGTTATGCTTCAATGAAAAGTTAACTTAAAAAAAGAAAGAAAAAATACCCTGAGCTCTGAGCTTTGAGCTCTGTACAGAGAAGGAGGTAGTAACAGCCAAGAGCACTGTTTCTAACAACCAGCTGAGATTCTTGCCCAAGGAGCCCAAAAAACTTTGGGAGAAAATGTTAAAGAATTTCAGCTGGTTCTTAGTGGAGCTTAGCACTCTTGGGGGGTTTCTAGGTTTGGGGCAGAAAATGCCAAAGTGGAACTTGGGGTACCTTGCTGTACCAGAAAATAAGGAGGCACTGAGGCATATCAAAAGGACAAAGGCCCCAACCCTACAGTGCTCCCGAAAACCTAAGATGGGAAAATCTCAGTAACACAAAGGAGACATAACAGCAATAGCTTGGTGTTTTGCAAGCATCCAATCCAGGTAGGTTCATCATCAGTTCTAACAGCTTAAAGAAGTATATAAGAGCCCTTAGCATTCATCTTCATAAGATTTTTAACATCAAACTTGGAAAAACAACCAACAGGGAAACAGTTACTTGATTCTCTCTGAGCTGTCCTGAATTCCCCTGAGTTTCCCTTCCTCCAGAGTGACACTTCCCTTTTAACCCTGCCCTCCTAGCCACACTTATAGATGTATACCCATTGGGCCAAGTACGTACAGACTTGGGGAGGGCACAATGCCCCAGGTGCTGGTCATAGAGGCTAATGGTGGGAGTATGTGAAAAACCCTGATAACTCTTTTACCCTACTCTTAGAGATACCACACCTCAAGTCTGAGTGCCCAGATGATACTCAAAACAACAAAACTCTCTGTAAGAATCTTGGGCTGCTAGGGCACCAACTCCTTACTCAGACACTGACAAGAAGGAGAGAAATTCTCTTTTAGAAAGTAATAATCAACTATTAAATCAGAAGAAATGATAAAATTGAAAAATTACTATTTTGTGGGGAAGGGAGGAGAAAAAAAGAAAAATTACTATTTTGCAACCCCTAATGAAATAATCAATCTGAGCTGCTAAAACATTCATGGCATAATCTGAACTTGCTAACAAAGAGGCAAACCAGGCCCTCATGTGGTGATGCAGTTTGTGCAACATCAAGTATTCCTACCTAGAAAAGGGAACTTGAGTAGGGGTGCTATCCAGAGTGTAGAAAGTAGGGGACCATCTGTGTGTAGGCAATAGACTACTTTGTAGAGTATCTGAAACCAATAATAAAGCCTGAAAAAGTCAGTCTGGTTTTTATTAGCACTGGGTTTTTATTTTCACCAGCAATTCTAAACAATGTTAGTGATCAAATCAAAACCATCACCCTCCAGGATCTGTTCCCAGTGGTTCTCCATCTTTGATACCCTGCTGCCTGAATGTAACCAAGTTTTAGACCTAAATAGCACCCTATAGATGATTTAGACTATAGAAGGCATAAATGGCATAGCATTCATTCTAATTCAGAATCTAGAGCATTCTACTAAACAAACAGGAAAGAACTTTTTTGTTTGTTTCTACCAAGAAAGGTAGGGTAAGTGGGTTAATCAGGCTTTTCCTCCATTCGCCTGCATAGCCAGCACCTCGTATATTGTGTTTTCCCCAGGATTGCGAGGCCCAGTGGGTGTGCGCCTGTGTAAGTGTGCACACCTGAGCCTAGCAGAGAAGGGATGAAAGGGCGCAGAGAGAATGGGAGAGCACACACATTAGCATCAGAGAACACAAGACAATGTCAGAGAGAGCCCGAAGAAAGAGCATGAAAATTCCCTTGCAGGCCTCCTTGACCCCCTCGGCCTTGACCCTGGCCTGGCCCTGCCTTGCCCTGCTTGGTGTGTCTGTGTCACTGCTAGAATCAATAAAGAACCTATGCAGACTGACCTGCCTATGCACTACAGTTGGTGACGAGGATGATTGCAGTACATTCTCTAGCAAATCAAAGGCATAAATGGGAATGAGACTGTTACAAAGGAATGAAGTAGAGACTTAATAAATTAATGTGCAGATCTTGTAAGAGAGATTGCATATATCATTAAATATGTATGAGAATAATTTTGCTGTCTATGACTTTAATTACATTAGTCTGTTTCCATTACAATTTGCTTGCTTCTTGCCCATGTCACATCGTTGTATGCTCCCAGTATTTTGCAAAGAAGAAATGCCCTCCAGCCAGCCAGGGAAAGAGGGGTACAGATCAGCAAGGTGGCCCCCTAAGTGTCAGGAGACCTGGATCTGAAAGGTGAAATGAGACTAACATTGCCTGGCTGCAAGATGAGCCTAGGTAACACTACATGAGGTAGTTCCACTTTCCTATTCAAATCCTGGGGCCACCAAGGAACCATAAAATTGGTGACAGTGAACATCTAGGCCAGCCCCCTTGTGCCTGGCTTGAGAGCTAGGAAAATGACCCAGGTTCTTCCAGACCAAGAAAATGTCCTAAACCTATACCTGTCATCAGAATTCAACTGGAAAATAGACCTTTATATTAAAAATACCAAAATATTTAAATGCAAATAGACAAGCTATGTCTATGTCATTTTCTCAGTTGGGTAACTCATCACTTTGGCATTCACATGGGCTGTCTTGAATGAGTTCTCCACATGACACTTCTCCCCAAAGAGGCTACATATGGGCCGGAAGGCAGTTCTTCCTTCCCCAGCATTTAGCAGAACAGCCAGCATAGTGTAATCTCCATGCTTGCCAACTATAATCACATTTCCAAATCAGTAATAAAGGGTCACAATTTGTTTTATTGTTAGAGTTTGAGTGGTGATTAAGGAATGAGTGTTCCATCATACACTCCTGAGTCCTGTTATTTCTCACTTCTCCTTTCTCTCCTGTCTACGTAAGTATGTGCCCTGCACATGGGTGTGCTGTACTCATGTACATGCATGTGCCTGTGCGCAGGTATAGATGCACTTTGTGCATGTGTACACACACATGTGTGCATGCACACACATTTGTGTGTGCATACTTCTGTGTGTTGAGATGCTGGTGTGGGTCAGGGGAGGAGGAATATCCATCTCACACACCCTTTTCCTTCATTGCCTTGACCTTTTCTTTCTTGCCATCTTCACTTCACACCTCTAACTATACTAAAAGAAGCCTGAAGTTTGCTAGGACAGGTGTGGGTGGGAAAAGAGAACTTCAGCTGGAGACCATCTCTCGGCCCCTGCCTCCCTACCCTGCACCCTGGGACACTGGTGTCCTACAAGCACATTCCCAGGGCTCCAGTAAAGGAAAAGAAGAACCGAGTCAGCTGGTCAACCTCCAATTTCCCTCTTGGAGCAAAGATGGTGTGAGACTCTCCTGTTGTGGTTCATCCATGTTCAGGTTGATTGCCCCCTGCAGCTGTCAAGCTTGTCACCACTCCATCCCCAAGAGCTTGGCAGCAGTGGGTGTCTGCGAGCTGCCTGTAGCCAGAACGAAATCCCACTTAGGAACCTCCACCTGATTTCTCTGCCCCATGCACCACTCACGCCCCAGCTGCCTGAGCTGGCTAGCAAAATCCACTTCTTGGAAACAGAGGGTTCTCACAAGAGCACACCCATCTCAAAACTCCTATACAAACCCCCAAGGATAATTCTTAGAGAAATCTTGACATGGACTGCTTTCATTAGTTCAAAGCTGCTAATTAAAGACTCAAGCTGCTTCATACGAAGGTTCTGTGTGATTGGGACGTAGCAGGAGCAGGAGACAGGCAGCAGGAGACAGGCAGCAGCTGGGCTGGAAGAGCTGGAAGAGCCATGGATGACAGGCCAGGGGAATAAAAGCAGCTCCAAAACCCTCTAATTTTCATGTTGAACTGTTTTGTTGTTTTCATTAACAAAACCTGAAAATGCATTGTGATTTGCTGGGCAATTTGAAGACAAATGAGGGACAGACTCCAGAACTAGAGCTAATCCGCCTCTCCATCCAGAGTGAGCCTCTGTCTTATGTTAATTGGTAGCTAATTAAGGTCTCTAAGGAGAGGCTCTCAGATTTTCACAAGAATTGAAGGATACCTCCATCAGGCAGCTAAAGCCAGTGCTGGCCTGGCTCTGGCCTGTGCCTGCATTAATAGGCCCTTCAAGGCACAGGAGTCACCACCACCCAAGTTCAGTGTCCGTGCTCAGTGTCCCAGGGAAAGCATAATGAACAGTGCACACAGCTCTGGGCCTCAGAGGAAGCTGCTGCCACCGTTCAGGAGGGCAGGGTCTGCAGATGGGCCCAGAGACAGGGTTCTCCTTGCCCCATTGATGCTGGTGTTTGTTGCCTAGCCAACCCTCTCAAAGAAGTCACAGACTGAGTTCTACACAAAGTTGCTGCTGGTCCACAGCAGCACACACACAGGCCCTGGTGGGGAAGGCAGGAGGGGACTTTAGAGCAGAAAGAAAGGGACAAGAATTGAGGAAGGTGGGGGAAGAAGTGGGGAGGGCACCAGGAAAGGGGCTCCACTTTGACTAAGGGTGGGGGCAGCAGCTGAGCAAGGCCAGGCCACAGGGACACCCCCAGGCTTTGGGACCTACTGTCCCCTCTTTACAAGGATGAACCCAGCCTGCTTTCCTTCCCCGTCCCTGAGGCTGCTCTGTCACAGGCTCCTGCCTCCTCTCTGGGCCAGTGACAGGGGTGACTCACACTCTCTCTGAACCCCACTCCCTATGGGAATCACAGCTTGCTTTTATGCAGTGACACCTCTGGGCTGACCTGGAAGATTTGGATGGAATAAGGTGATGAGTCCCTTCACAGGGCAGAGGGCTTTGTCTAAACATATAGCAACTATCCCCCCCACCCCTGTGGCTCCCATCCATAGGAACTCCACACTGCCTGTCAGCCCCCATCAAAACTCTCCAGCCTGCATCCTAGGCCCCATCACCAGACCCCGTGAGCCACCCCCTCCGCTATTCCTGCAAATGTCCAGCCCTTTGGCAATGCCTTCACACCCACTCCCCTTCCTGCTCCACTGTCCTGACTGCCCAACCAAACCAACACCCCATCCTCTTCTTCTCCCCCAACCTCTTTTTTTAATTTTATTTATATATAAATTTCACAACATTGTAATCTCAAGGATTTGCCCCCCCACACACCCTCCCCTCCCTTCCCCCCCTTTCCCTCCTGCTCATAGTTGTGCGCTTCATTTTGGTGCTTAGCTTGTTTTGACTTTCCTCAAGGCTTTTGTTTAATTTTTTCACTATATCCCATATATTAGTGAAACCATTTGGTTTCTGCCTTTTTCTTTATGGCTTGTTTCTGCTAATATGATTTCTTCTAAATACATCCATGTTGTTATGAAGTCATTGAATTTGTCATTTTTAATGATGAGTAATATTCCATTGTGTATATATATACCACATTTTTTTCATCCAGTCATCTGTTTTGGGGCATTTAGGTTGTTTCCATGTCCTTGCAATTATAAATTGTGCTGCAGTAAACATCTGGGCACAGGTGTCCTTTTGTACCCACATTGAGGTCTCTTTTGGGTAGATTTTCCTTCAAAGGATGCTTCAAATATTAACAAATCCCGTTGTCTGCCCCGACTCCCCCAAAGGCAGGAACAGGGTCTGTTCTGTGGTTGCAGCACACTTAAGACATAACAGGTGAGCAAGCAAAGGCATGCACAAGTGGCTGTTTCCCACCTTAGCTCCCACTGTTCACCCCACCTGCCTGCCCTTCCTCCAAGAGCCAAGATCCTCGCCACCTCAAGCCTCCCCCAAGCAGTGCCTCCCCGCTTGGAGGTCCCCCTTTGGTCTCTCTCATGCTAGGGTACAATTAGCATACTATGCCAAGGTCAGGGTGGTAACTGTGCTGGAGAGCCAGGCGTGTCCACAATGTCAGCCCTAAGGCCAAAGGTTTAGACACAGCAGTTCCAACAAAGAAAACCAACCACCGTGCACAAAATTGGCAAGGAGAAAATATCTGCTCCTCCTCAAAGCCTCCAGCCCACAGAACTCCACCTGTCCCTTCTGGGTACCACAGATGCTTAGTGACAGCCAAGAGCTTTCTTCCAGAAACTAGAACCAGGGAGTATTTCTGGCCCAATTAAGCTTTAGCGTTTGACAAGAAGGAAATGCAGCCTCACCTCTTTACCCTCCAATGTGAGAGACACGTGGGCTCCGTGTGCATCTGGGCCACTGCCCACCTGCCTGCAGGGGATCCTCACCCAGGGCACTGGGTAATCACAGGTCAAGTGCTCAGGCATGGTGAGGATACCTCTAAAAGGATGTGGTTCATTTGTGGCATCAGCTTCAGGCACTGATGACAAGAATCATTGGGAGGCTGAGCATGGTGGCACATACCTGTAAATGGCAGACTGGTAAGTCGCGGCAGGGACCAGGGATTGCAGTTCAAGTCCCGCTCGGGGCAACGTAGCCAGACCCAGTTACCAAAAAATAGCTGGGTGTGATGGCCTGTGCCTATAATCCCAGCTACCTGAGAAGCTGAGGCTGGGGATTGCTTAAGTCTGTGGTACCCTGGGCAACGTGAGCCTGCAGTTCCCTGGGCAAAATTAGCGAGACCTAGTCTAAAAAAAAAAAAAAAAAAAAGAATCATTGGGATTGAAAAACCATGAAATTATCTCCATCTGAAAGAAGTGAGAACTCTTCTTTGGCTACTGTTTCTAGCAACATGGAGTTTCTACGTGCAGACAATGCTGCCTTGGAATAAGGGCTTTGTTCTTCCACGTGTGGTGGATTTTACAAGTTGAGTTGTGGTCTATGATTAAAAACTAAACAGGTCAGGAAACAGATGACATTTAAGTGCACATATTGGAAAAAATGGGCACAGTGGCATGTGCCATTAATCTCAGCCTAAGAAGGAAGGCTGAGACTAGGAATCGCCAGAGTCCACGGGTTCGAGACCTGCCCTGGGCAACATAGCGAGACCTAGTCTCAAAAAAAAAAAAAAAAAAAAAACTCTTAAATACAGCCTATCTCCTCTGATGTCAGCAGCCCATTCAGATCTGTTGAGTGGTGAGTGCCTGGCTCTTCCTAAGAAAGAAACCACAACAAGCAACTTGTCCTCAGGGAAGAGAAGTCTGCCACCCCACTCTCTGGCCCAGGTGGGTCCCCACCCAACCCTGATCACTGGAGAACTGTCCTTGATGTGGATTTCCAGGTCTCTGGCTCAAGGTATCCTGCATTCACCCCAATCTCAGACCATGACAAGCCCCTCCCCCTAGGTCTGACTGCCTTCAAGGAGAGTCAAAGATCCCTCTCTGTTCTAGGGGCCCCTTGCCTTTGTGTGAGCACTGACCTCAGTGGGCATGGGTCCTCCTCCCTGTGGGTCTTTCAGTGGGTCTTTAGAACTGGGGCTGCCTCCATGAAAGATGAGTAAATGTTGGTCAAGGGCCTTAGAAGAGGACAGTGATCTGCAAGTATCTGGTTCATTTATTTAAGACCATGTAACACTTACTAAGTAGTATCTGGTGTTTGTTTCTGAAACCCTGGGGTCTAGCAGTGTGTGGTGTATGGCAAGCTCCCAAAAACTGCTGGCGCTGAATGTGGGCATGGTCAGGATGGTGGGGGAAATCAGTCCATGTGGCCCATCAGAATGAGAATAGCAGTTTCCATGAACTAAGTGCTTACTCTACAGCAAGTACTTTACAAATTTAACATCCTGAACCCCTACAGACACCCACCCCCTGCCAGTAAGAGAAATGTTATTAGGTGTTTCAGAGGAGGTCTAAGAGTTGTTCAGCAATTTCTCAAGGTCACAGTTTGTGACCTGTCTGCAGGAAGACTGCAGAGCCTGGGTTCCTGGTTGCTGTGTGCTTCTTCCACTCTCTACCTCCCCTTCTCTCAGAAAGAGCAGTGAGGAGGACCAGGACTGAGGTCAGAAACCTGATCAGCCCCTGGGGAAGCACTGAGGAGTATAGCTCAATGGAGGTCTCAGGCGAAGCAGCTGCTATACATGAGGCCTATTTTTCCCGTCCACCAGGGGTGTGCACAGATACCACTGGACCTGTTGACAAAATGTGAACTCTAGCTGGGCACGGTGGCTCGTGCCTGTAAGCTTCAGCCTATGAAGCAGCTGGGGCTAGGGATCGTGGTTCGAGTCCCGCCTGGGGCCCGTAGCGAGACCTAGTTCCAAAAAAAATAGCTGGGCATGGTGGCACGCGCTTGTAATCCCAGCTACCTGGGAATCTGAGGCTGGGAATTGCTTGAGTCTGTGGTACCCCGGGCAACGAGAGCCTGTGGTTCCACGGGCAAAAATAGCAAGACCTAGTCTCAAAAGAAAAATGTGAACTCTGTCCACACAGGCTGGCAAATAGCTGTTTCCCTGATGTTTGCCTTCCGGGCTCCGCCTTCCCAACTTGCTCAGGAGCCCCAGCTGCCACCCAGGAGCTGCCCCTGGTCTCACAACTCCCCGTGCCCAGTCTGACATGGGCTGCAGGGGATGGATGGTCAGGGTTAGGTCAGTGTTGGACACGCTCCCTGAAATTCTTCTTTGGGCCCCATCCTGTCATGGGAACTTCTGATCAAAAAGGGCGTCCCCTGCATCTGCTAGACCCTAGGGGAGGAAGGGGGGAGAGAAATCTGCCTTCCTTCAGCCCCATAGAGAAGTTGTAGGTGGAGGGTCAGGATCCGCCAGCACAGAGCAGGTGGTCACCACAGCAGGGTGTTTGCTGACTGGGGCAGCCACCTCTCCTTCAGAGACCCTCAGCACCAAGTTGGGCCCACGCACATCTGAAGCAACTCTTGGACCCTGGTGAACCAGGTTGGGTGGAAGAATGATCTTGAGAGAGGTCTACAGGAGCTGAGAAAGGACCAAACAGAGGAATAAGGACAGAGTTGTTAGCGCTTGGGAGGTAGGTCTGAGCACAGAATTCCAGTGCAAAGATGTGAATGATGTCGAGTACCCAAGGCCGACATCACATTCCCCTGAACTGGGTAGGTGGAGATCCAGGTGAAGGACCTGGATGCCCAAAAGCTATGAGGGTGGGGTGGATAAGATAAAAGACCACACCTTACCATCTGCAAGGATGGCACAGATCCTCCTGCCTCCCCCAAAACCCCCAGCTTTTACCAGCCATGTCTCCCACATCCTGAGTCAAAGTGGCATCAGATTTTATGTATCAAGCACATAAAAATGACAAAGCTCTGAAGATTCCGCTCCCCTCAGCCCCCCCGCCCAGGCCTGCTGTTTCCTTCACAGTCTCATATTGTGTTCAATGGATTTTTTATTACAGTTGGAATTAAATAACTGAAAGATGGATCCAGTGGGCTGAGGGAAAACAGAAGTTTAATCAGAGGAAATAAGCGTTGATCTGGCTCTAGAATTGCAGGATGTACTGAATCGCCCAGCAGGGGCCTGGTGGCTCATGCTTTCTGAGCCTTCCTCCCCCGATTGTGCCCAGGAGGGTCCTCAGAGGTGACTCACCCCAACAGGTAGGGGAAGCAGTGGGCAGGGCAGGCTCTCAGGAGTTTTGGAAAGGATCAAGCCCAAGATCTCCCTGTTATGAAAGCACTGCTACAGGGGCTGTCCTTTTATTTCCTCTCACCCTGAGGTCTTCGGGCCAACAATCTTTCTGAACAAGATTCTAAATGATGGCTTGGGTCCTGTAGGGTGTTGCCAGGACCTGAATGCTAACAGGGAGTGGCCTGAAGTGCGGGTTCTTAGCACAGGTAGGCAACTGAGGGCAGCAGGATCTGGACATGACCTTCTGGGGGTGCGGTATGGAGAAGCAGGCCTCAGGCCGACACAAGGGAGACCCCACAGAGCATGTTCAGACAGCATGTATCAGACATCTCCATAAAAAGGAGCCTCCATGTTTCCTGTCCCACCTAATGAGAGGCAGGGCTGTGCAGCAGGGTGAAGCTATGAAACACGGAAGGCAGGTGGGCTCAACAGACACAAAGAGAGAGACATGTGAACACATGTGGAAGGAGAAGCCTGGAGAATAGTCAAATTGGTTTCTGGGCTTTGGATTTGCCCTTAGCCAGGCCTCCTTGGATGGACTTGCTGGCCTGTGCCGAGACCTGTGGACCCAGTGGACAGAGTTTGCATCTTAAGGAGAACCCTGAATTCATTCTGACCTTGTTCTCATTATAATACTGATCTTGCTGCCTCTGCATGAGGTTTGTCCTCCATTTTCTGAACAGGCCATGCATGAAGAAGCATTTCTTTTGTGACTGAGCAAGGTTGCTCCAAGCTCCCTTCCTTTCTCCCTTTACCCCACATATGAAATAATGTCATCCCTTGTATTAGAATTCTTGTGGCCTATATAAGGGAGAGGCTATAGTCCCTTGTGGAGACTCTCACCCTTGAGGTCTCTGTGGACATTCTAAGGCTTCCATAGTCGACTTCAAAGTCAACTTCCATGGTTAGAGGCCTCATTCCATTCTTGAGTGGAAAACTCAAGAACCCACATCTACTGGCTGTTAACAGCTCCAGAGGCTTGGGAAAAAAGAAGGAGTCATGTAGGGGAGAGATGTAGATACTTAAAAGAGACACCGGAGGGAGAGATATGTGAAAAATGACAATAGCAGTTATTACCTTGATTTGTATTTTGATTTTATTTCTTTTGTCCCAGACTTGCCTGGCCCCTTTGATGTTTTTCCTATGGTCCTTGCCAGAAGGTGCCTTAGATGTCTGGCAACCTCTAGGCCTCAGGGGCCCTGCTTTGGGCCAATCCCATTTGACTGGGCATTTGGCCACCAGGAGATGGTAACTTTGAATGTTTTATTGAGAAATGATTATCCTTCCTTCTCTCTATATATACTAATCCTCTTACAGTTCTTGTAGGCTAAGTATGCTTTGTCTTTTTGCATGTGATGGCCAGTCCCCATTAGAGTGTGTGACTTTGGGGGTCCCAGCATTCCCCTCAGTCCACATGCTAACGTATGAATAGCCACTGATTTAGAAGGGCCCTGCCTGTGTTCCCAGCTTTTCCATCTCCCTTCTTCCTCCCATTCACTGTGTTCAAACCTCATAGGTTTGAACTACCTACCTACCTCATAGGTTTCCCCCCCCATGCACATTCCTGCCTCAGAACATTTGCACATGCCACTTTCTCTGCTAAGAACACTTTCTTTTCTACCTGGACCCATGACCTCCCTCAGGTTTCAATTTCCCTATCACTTCTGCAAGAAAGCCTTCCTTGAGATGAGAGGAACAAGCCAAGGCCCTGGACACACTGACCTGAGGGTCCAAAAAACAGGGCATGGTCCAAACCACAAGAGAGTATGAAACTAGCTATTGTGATAACCCGTCACAGAGCTCTACCTTCAACGTCTAATCAAGGGATAGGGGAACTGAGTCTCTGGTCCAGAGATGTGTGCAGCGTGAATGAGGCTCCCTCCTTTTCCAGTGGGGGATGAAAGCCTTGGAGGTGTGACTGAGGCCCCATGACAGAACTGTAAATCTTGAGAGAGGAAATGAGCTGGACCAACTACCTGATGAAGTCTGTTCCCACTGGGGAACTTCTCCATTGCCAGTGGCTGAGAGTTGGGTTGCCAATGCCAGATGCCAGAACGATAAGGCTCAGAAGGCTCAGAAGCAGCACCATGTGACAAACATAGAAATGGAGGAGATATCCAGATGAATGAGGAGGCATGGAACCCAGTGAACACACTGGTCTGGAGAAAAGGAGACAGTCTCCCCCACCATAGGAAGCACCAGAATCAAGGATCCTGGGGAACCATGCCACGCACCTACTCTGTGCTTGACCTACCTACCTGCCTCACAATTACTCCTATAGATACAAGCAGCCTGTTTTGCCATGTTCCAGGAGTGTAGGTCCTCACCCAGGAAAAGGACTTTGTTCCAAAAGGAAGGAAAGAGTAGCCGGGCACGGTGGCTTGTGACTGTAAGCTTCAGTCTAAGAAGTGGCCGGGGCTAGGGATCATGGTTCAAGTCCCGCCTGGGGCCCGTAGTGAGACCTAGTTCCAAAAAAATAGCTGGGTGTGGTGGTGTGTACCTGTAATCCCAGCTACCTGGGAAGCTGAGATTAGGGATTGCTTGAGTCTGTGGTACACCGAGCATGAGCCTGCGGTTCCACGGGCAAAAACAGCAAGACCTAGTCTCAAAAAAAGAAAAGAAAAGAAAAGAAAAGGAAAGACCAATGGACCAAGAATCAATCTACAATTCACAGAGAGAGGAGTTCGAGTAACCAGAGTGGGGAAAGGGGAAAGTGGGACCACAGTGGTGGTATTTGGGTGCATTATTGAGGGGAAGGCCATACCAAAGAGGAATAATAACTATACAAATATGACCAAGTTGTATGAAAGATTGTAAGAAATTTTCAAAAAATTAAAAAAGAAAGAAAACCTTCCTTGACTCTTCAGTCTTACTCAGGTTCCCCTGTAACAGAGAGCCCTTAAGATTTTCATGGAACCATTCAGCTTTATGACATACTTGATATCTTTCTGCCTTGCACCTATAAGTACCTTGCATATTCTCTGCTAACACCCTAGTGTTACCGAAGTGTCTGATGTGTAGTAATAAGTTCTCAGCGTTAAGAAGCAAATAACTTGAATTGTGCCTTAACTTTGGTATTAAGAAAATCCTGAGTAAAGGCAAAACCAAGAAGGTCATCTCATCAGGGAAACTAGTGCAGTGGAGCTTCTGGTAAGAAGCATGACTCCAGACCCTGGAATGTGGGGTTTTCCAGAAGCAAGACAGGACCATATCCCAAAGACATCCCACCTGGGTTACTCACAGAGATCTCAGGTCCCATGAACAAGGCATAGGTCTAGTTCTTCAAACGGGACTTCACTGGAGAATGGTCTGAGTCTCAGAAACAAGACAAAACCCACATGTGAGAACTGCGTCCCAAAATAGGACTGTTGCCACCAACATTGGCCTGATATTGAGCCACAGAAGTTTGGACCAGGTCTGCTCATATCCCTTTAGCTGCAATGGAAGGCTTAAGGACAGTGCCTAGGAAAGCAAGGGAGAAGAGGAAATGAATGGAGTGACCTCTAGGTGGAGCAAAGGAGGAAAAAGAGTTGGTGACCGAGGTCTGAATTTTCAAAGGGTCACAGCACAGGCCAAAGAATGTGGGTCTGGTGTTAATCGTGCCCACATCCTTTTATTCAGCAAACAATCATGGAACACATGCCATGTACCAGGTCCCCAAACGAGGACACCAACAAGGAGCACAGAGCTCGGTGCTGAGTCAGTTGCCTTTTCAGTCTTCCTGCCCAGAAATGGAGCAACTGCAGAGCAGGGATACATTGACCCCCAAAAGAACAACTGTAAGCACACTGGTCAGACAACAGCTGGCAGGATTGTGCACCCCTTTCTGCTGGCTGCTAACCTCTGCATCATCTCAGCACACACTGGCTTTTCCCCATTTAAACTAATATATGTTTCTGTACCTTCCTGCCTTCCCTCCATAAACACATATTTTCTTCACCCCCAAAATAGAGAAAATGGGCAAATTTGAAGCTTAGAGGACAATATTAAGTCTTCTTACTAAGAAATGTATTTATGAGAGAATTCAAGGTTTGGGATACATTAAGCTCTATTTCACTGTCCATGTCAGAAAACCCAGAGACTTAAAGAAGATTATCTTTTTCTCTCATGAAAATCAACACAGGTGCCCAGAGCAGAATGGCCATGTGACTGTCCCCGGAGCCCAGACCCTTTACCTCTTGTTGCTTGCCCTCTTCACCATGAGGCTTCCACCACTGTTTAAGTACCAGTTATCACATTCACATGCCTGGAAGCTACGGAGAGAAGGAACAGAGAAAAGTAACTCCCTTTAAGATGCTTTCTAGAAGTTTCACAAACCACTGCAGTTCACATCCCATCAATGACAGAACTTAATCATATCACAGCTAGGGAACTGGGGAAAGTCATTATTGTGAACATTCCTGCATCTGACTGAAAATAGGGGTCTATTACCAAGGAAGAAAGTAAGGCAAATGGTAGGGATAGGCTGTGACTCCCTGTCCAGTTTCAAGTTGAACTGTGCTGGGGCATGCTCTTCTTTGTAACTCTTCCCCATGGTGACTTTGCTAGCTCCCTTCTTGGATCTCATTTCTTCCCTCACTATGTCTGTGATGATGGATGCTGGGACTGTCTCCCTGCTGCCTCAGAAGGTTGTGCAAGGTCAGGAGCTGGGAGTGATGGAGTCTGGGAACTCACAGTCTGGGCTTTTATGCACATACATCTGGACCCAACACTGTGACATGGGCAAGTTGCTCTGGGACCTCTAGCTTCTCATCTGTAAAATAGGGATATGAATTCCCACCTTACAGGGTTGCTGTGAGGATTATATGAACCATCGAGTGGCAGCTATTTTCTGGGCATACCTTTGTTGGTGTTGTATGTCTGTGTCTATGTCTGTGTCTATCTCAACAGCCATATCTACAATCACAGACCATCTATGTGTCTACATTTCCTTTTCTACATCTAGACTTTTCTACATGTAGCCTCTTTTCCTTTTCTACATGTAGCCTCTTTGTCTCTAGATCCTTTCCCTCTCTCTGAATCTCCCTGCCTAAGCTCTGACCAGTGAGAAGTAGTCTCAGGCTATAGTTAGAGGTGGATTTGGATTCAGAACTTTGTTTTGTTTTTTTTAATTTAAATTTTTTTAATTTGCATATATGTGTATTTATATTTATATTACATTATTGTGTACTCCAGGGCTTTCCCACTTCCCTAACACCTGTTAACCATCCTACTCTTTTGTGCCCTTCACCTCCCCTGCCTTCTTCCCTCTCCTCCTCTCTTGCTCCATTGTTCAGTCCCATTGGTTGTTTTTATTTTTTCTTATTCATTTGTTTGTTTTTCCCTATATCCATCATATAAGTGAGACCATCCTGTATTTCTCTTTTTCTTTTTGACTTATTTCTACTAATATGAGTCCTTCTAGTTCCATCCATGTTTCTGCGAAAGACATATGTTTGTCCTCCTTGATCGATGCATAGTATTCCATCATGAGGATTCAGAACTTTGGATACTTATTAATAAGACTGGGAGGACTGGACCTTCCTGAATAATGTGGACACTTCATCCGATCTCACAGATGCCCCACACCCAATGAACTATGCAGACATAGGAGATCTCAGGACAATGAAGTCCTTGCAAGTTATATCCTGTCACTAGCTCTAAAGGGTACCTCTCCCCTTACTGGGGAGAGGCAGACTTGGGGCTTCAGTGTGCTACTTCTGGACACCAGCACTCGGGTGTACTAGATTATCAAAGAAGATTATACTAGATCCCCACCAACTGACTCCAAACTGGATTCAACTTCAACAGCAGCTTTAGGTATTTCCACAAGAGACCCTGCAATCAAGGCTTATGACTTGTTCACCACTTAACAGAATCATTTCATGGGTGCTAAGTGGAATAGGGAGATGGTGTTTTGCTTTAGGCAGACCGAACTGAATCCTAGATATGCTACATACTAATTGTGTGATCCTGGTCAAACTGCTCAAACTTTCTGAACCCTGGCTCCTCATCTGTGCATTGGGTGACAAGGCCATCACAAGAAAATTGATGGAAAATTTCAATGAGATTAAAGCCTCTGAAGTATCACTCATTTTCTCCACTTAGTCTTTCTATCAAGACCATCAGGACTGCCAGCAAAGGTATCTGGTTCTCAGCAGAAAAAGATGCCATTTTCCTCCTGTTCACTCTGCCATGGAGCTAGTGAGATATTAAGGTGAGTTTTTACCTGCAAAAAGGATTTTGATGAGGACCAAATTAATTTGCCACCAAGTCCTGGTGGTGGATGAGATCCCTCTGTAATTATTTCCTCCATGTCTCATGCCCACCTGATGTCACCTCCAGAGATATGCTCTGACGCATGCTTGGGAATCAATGCTGTTCCAAGGCCACGCAGGAGGCCCAATTATCTGACTTGTAGTTATTCCAGGACCCTTGTCTGGTCTTCTTGTCCCTCCTCTCTCCTATAGCTACCTCAGTACCCCCATCTTGAGCCATTCCCCGGAAACAGGCATCCTATTTTCACCCCAAACTCAGGCTTTAGTCCCCCACCTAAAACCCCAGCTCCCAGAGTCTGGGCTTCCCCCAAGGTCAACTCCCCACCAGTCCAGTCTACTATTCTGCCTATTGTATTTGCCTGGTGGAGTGCCAAGTGCTTAATGTCTGGGACCTCAACCTCCCTTGACTGCCCTGCATTTGAGGACTGCCAGCCCCCTGCCACCCAGCCTCTGCTACCACCTGCTGCCAGAATTCTTCACATTGCCTTCTATGTAACCAAATGTAGTTGTCCGACTCTGCAGACCAGCCCAAGTTCAGGCTACTACATTCCTGAATAAACTCATCATTGCCCTAGAACAAAGAACTACCTAGAAATCGCCATGTCAGGGAAAGACTGTGCCCTTCTGCTAACCTACATCATAATATCCATAGGATAGGAACAGAGGTGGATTTTCTTTCTTATAGGCTCTAACTTTCCAGCATGAAAGTCCAAGGATAGGTCACCATGCAGAGTGCTGCTCAGGTTCTGGTAAAAGGCAATGCTCTAATAAGCCCCACCTGTGATTAAGAGTTCAGTATTACTCAGAACCACCAGAAGATGGAGGGTGGGCATGGGGTATAGGGTGCCCTGGAGATCAGTCTTAGCAGTAAGAAATGTGCTTCCTTCCAAACTTTACCACATGTCTGTCCTCTCTCCAAAATCCCCAATAAAATGAAAGTAAACTCAGTCAGGCGCAGTGGCACCTACCTTTAATCCCAGCCTAGGATGAGAGGTTGAGACTGGGAATCGCTTAAGTTCAGTGGGTTCGAGACCCACCCAGGGCAACATAGCCAGACCTAGTCTCAAAAAATAGCTAGGTGTGGTGGTGCATGCCTGTAATCCCAGCTACCTGGGAGGCTGAGGCTGGTGATCATTTGAGTCCAGGATACCCCAGGCATAGTGAGACTTAGTCTCTAAAAGAAAAAAAAAGAAAGAAAGAAAGAAAGAAAGAAAGCAAACTCATATTTTAGAAGTTTAAACCCAAAGAGTAGGAAAATATGAGAGGAGGCAATTATACATAAGAGATTTTCACAAACTTTAGAAAATAGAAGGCAGATGAAGAGAAAATTAGCAAAAGGAGATATGAGCTAAAACACAAGAGAGCTTCTGAATGAGAAGCAAATCTGTTTGCCTTACATTTTGCCTGAGGTACATGGGACTTGGAGTCAACAAGTACATAGAGTCATGGTTAATTATGAGACTAAGATGAGAATGAATCTAATGAATTAGACTCCCCTAGATTCTTCCTTTGCTCCACACAACTGGGCAACTCATGTCTATCTTCTGCCATGACTCATGCAAGAAACCTAAGGTCTATTATCCAGTGAAGCAAAATGAGACCTCAGAAGTTGGAGATAGTGGGCAGAGTGAGAGCTGGGAATATGATTCAGAACTTCAATTCTAAAGAGTTCACAGTGGATTTCTAGTCCTGCAGGCATCCTGTCCCCAGGCAAGGGATTCAAGGATTCTCCCCATGAGTCACTGAGAAAAAATCTCTAAATACTGACATTTGACAATTTTCCAAAATAAAAATCCCACCAGTCAATTCTCATGATCCATCCAAGCATTCAGAACTTCTAATCACCTTTATAGAATGCCTTAGAACTATGAGCAGATGGTCAAGGATTTGAGGGAGGACCTTCCCCCAACCATGCTGGCTCAGTAACTGCAAAAACAGGTCTTAATACCACTAAGTGTAACAAAGACCAGAAAACTAAGATCAAATTAAATAAAACAGCAGTACTATCTTCAGGAAAAGTCTGTGTAGTTTAACTCTCTAAGTTACTGCTAAAGATAATTAAAAAAAAAAGGAAATCTACATAAACAAAATAGGCAAAATATAACACATGGCACCTTGAGGGCTCAAGGGAATATGGAATTAAAGTGAGAAAACAATTTTCCAGAATCCAAACAGAAAATCATGGAAGAATTTATCTCTTTATCATAAAAAACTCAAAATATTTTAAAAAAGAAGTAAATAAAGTCAATTCAAAGTGAAGGAAAACTCAGAAAATAACCAGAGATAAAGCAAAATTCAAAGAAAAATATGAAATTAATGAACATAAAATAAAAATTCACATATTAAATAAGAATATAACAAAGAGTAGGATGCAAAAAACCCATGGATGATTTTTTTTTAATCTGGAGAAAGTTACAGAAGCAGAATAGACTAAATAAAGAAGCAAATCAATGACCTCAAAGATAGCAATTCACAAAGGAGCACTAGGAGAGAGAAGAGAAAGATATAAAGTTTCTAAAAAACAAACATTTCAGAAATTACTTGATTCAATTAGGGAAATCAACATAACAATAATGGGTATCCCAGAAAAGGAAGAATAATTGTTTCAAGGAAGTAATAGAGGAAAACAACTCAAACCTGAAGAAGAAACTGTATACACAACTTTATGAAGCAAAAAGAATACCTGGTTATCCAAATACAATGAGGGCTACACCAGGAGACATAGTAGTGAAACTACCAAGAGTAGTGAAACTACCAAGAATATTGAAGGTGGTTGGGGAGTGGAAGGAAAAAAGAGCAGGTTTTCATCAGATTTCTCAGCAGACCTTCCATAAGCAAGGAAAGACTGAAATGATAGACTCCAAATACTCAAAGATTAAAAATTGTTAATCAAAAATATATTTTGTTAGACTTTTTAAATATAAAGAACAGTGAAGTTCTTCCCAGGCAAATAGAAGCTAAAAGAGTTTGTCAATACTGGGTCTCTCTTACAAGAAATGTTGAAGAAATCTTTCATTTCTAAATTGAAGAGAAGAAAATCCATCAAAAAACTTTATTGAAATAGAATCAGAAAGCAAAATGCAAAATGGTAGTAGCAAATACTATATATTCTTGTATAAATCAAGAATCCCCCTCAATGCAAATGGACTGAACTCACCAATAAAGAGGCATCAGAGTGGTTGGGTTGGATGAGAAACAAAACAATATGATACTAAATGAATATTGGATTAACAAGGAAATCAAAGGGGAATTTTTTTAAATACCTGGAGAGGAGCAAAAATGAAGACAAAAGATACCAGTTCTTATGACACACAGAAAAGCAGTAGTAAGAAGAAAACATGTAATTCAAACTTAAATTAAGAAATCTTTTAAAAGTCTAATAAATAATCCAATTTAAGGAAATAGAAACAGGAAAATAAATGAAACCAAAACCCATTAGAAGGAAACAAATAATATAAATTTGAGTGAGAATAAATGAAGTTGAAATCAAACAATCAATGAAACCAGCATGCTCCTGCATATTCTCTTTCTGCTGCTATCTCTTGGTTCTGTGTTCCCATCACAAAATGTTCCATGAAGCCACAGGCACTGTTGTTGATATGAAACAGGAGTTGCCACAGCCCAAGTTGAGATAGGATCTGGAACAGAATCTAATGGTATTGAATCAGTACCAGCCAAGGTTGCAGGAGTTCATACAGGCAACCACACAGCAAGCTCAGCTAGCAACAGCAGCTGAAATTGATGAAAAACTGATCAGTAGAGCAAAACAGCTGTACTGAAAAGAAGGCATGAAGGGCTATGTTCAAATTTGGTCTTCCACAGGATACAGGGGTTACTACAGTCACTTCCTGGAAAACTGTGAATGTCCTCTTTGTCATCACAAAACCAGATGTCTACAATAGTTCATCTCTGATACCTATGTAGTTTGTAGGGAAGCAAAGTTTGAGGATTTATCACCGCAAACACAGATGGCAGCTACCAGCTACCAAAAAATTCGAAGTTCAAGGTGAAGCTCTCAACTATTCAAGACAACACATAGACTCCAACTATAAAAGAGGAGCGTGAAGAGGGGCATGATGGGCAGCCATATGCTTCCCTTGTCTCTGTCACCCATCCCTTCTAGGCCCTATCAGTTCCTTTCAGAACATTGCTAACCCTTCAAGGTCCCTGTCTGCAAACTTTTAAGACTCTCCCCCATGAAAGTAGGAAACAAGGGAGACCCTCTCTTTCACCCTCCCTTTCTCCTTTAATCTTTCTGTGCCCTCTGCCCCCTCTAATTTAGTTTTGCTTTTTTTTTCTTAATTACAGTTTCTTCTCCTTTTCTCCTTATCTGGTGATTATCTTGGCTTTCACCATGTCCCCGAGTATACAAAGGGAACCAATCCCCTGGTAATTTTCATTTTTTCCTCCTTCAAGTGGACAATAGAATCCAGCATTTGCAGCAATTTTTTTCCCTTATTTTAACTGAGAGAGGGAGGAAATGAGACTTTCAGGCTTAGTTTTCTGCCTCAGCTTCATTATGACCACTATTGAACTGACATTGACTGACACTCTTCCTGGCGTACACCATCTAATCCTAGAAGACAGCAATGCTATTATCCCTATCTTATAGAGGAGGAAACTACATCTCTAGAAAATGTAAGAAATCCACAAGACCCAGGCCCCAGAAGACCTGGGTCCAGGAGAGGTCCCCCAGCAATCCCCTGCAGTGGCTTAGGTTGCTGGTGGGGGTGGGGTAAGAGGAGCCTTGTCCCACTGGGGTTCTAGAGTTAGCGGCCTGGGGACCTTGGGCTTGCAGGGAATCATGCCCCACCCCTTTGATGTCTGCACCTCTGCAGGGGTGCAGGCTGGGGGAGGGGTCCCTCTATGGTTTATTCCTACTTCAATCACTAGGAATGAGAAAAACAACAATCCAGCTGCAGACATACAGGAGAAGAGAAAAATAAACAAAGGCCTTGGACACATTCACCACCTGGTTAAGACCCAAACAGAGCATGCTTGGAATCACAAGAGACAAGACTGAAAGAGTCAGCTATAGAGACAGAGCTACACCAACACTCTTTCAGGGACCTGGGGAACCAAACCCCTGATTCAGAGATGTATTCAACCTGAGTGAAGTGCCCTCCTTTTCCAATAGGCAAGAAAGCCACAGAGATGGGACCATAGCCCCATGACAGAACTGCAAACCTATAAGTGAGGAGAGGAGTTGAATTAACCACCTACTGGAGTCTGTCCTCTGTCCCCACCAGGGAACTTCCCTGCTGCCCATGGCTGAGAGTGGGAGCCCAAGTCCAATCCCAAATGCCAGAACTATAAGGTTCGGAAGTAGCACCATGGGACAGAAATCGAAACGGAGGAGATAGTCAGCATGAATGAGGAGGCATGAAGCCCAGTGATCCACAGGTCTGGAGAAAAGGTCACCTTCGCCATAGGAAAGGCCACAATAAAGAGCCTGAAAAGCACTGCCAAACACCTGACCTACAAGAGGTTCCCAACATGTTCGTACTGGTTACCCGCCACAAAGTTACCTCTGGAAATTTAAGCAGCATGGATTGCCATTTTCTAGCAGCACAGGTCCTCACCCAGGAAAAGCACATTGCACCAGAAAAGAGACGGGGGGCCAAGCATCGACCAATGACTTGCAGGGAGAGAGGAGTTGGAGCGACCAGAGGGGGTTGGGGGAAGGGGAAGAAGGAGGGTGGGCCAAACATAAGGAGGAGCAATAATTATACAAATATGACCAAGGTTGGATGAATAAAAGAAAAGGAGGGAGGGGGAAGGAGGAAGGGAGAAGGGAAGGGAGGGAAACCCACCTGCAATTACACAGCTAATAAATAAACCTGATTTGCCCATCTCTATGACCAACGCTCCTAATCTCAGTGTCATAGGGCTCATTCTTCACACACATGGCAAACATATTTTTCTGTTTTCTTTCTAGTGAGCTGCCGCCTCATCAATGACCCACATTAACACCAATTCAAATAATCACAACTGTCTGGGTGCAGTTTTTTCCATTAGTTAAAAGCTATTTAATCCTGCTATCAGCTGGATTAAATTTCTTGACTGACAGGACTTAAGACTTTTCATCAAATGCTTTGCTAAAAGCAAGGCTACATTCCAACATGAGAATTCATCAAGACTTTATCTCCCAAAGTTTTCTGAGGTAATCAGCCAACAAAAGCCCAGCAATCTCCTCCATCCTTTGAGTCTCATCTCTGTCACATTTAGCAGGTGGGCCTCACCCTGAACTGGAGGGGCTCTTTTGCCCTCCTGAAAGCTACAACCAAAGGTCAGTAGTGTTTGCACATGACAATGGACAATGGAAGGAGGCAGGGGTGCATCAGATAGCAGTCACTAAGTGGCAGAAGAAACACAGTGGTAGGAGATATGCTCATTCATCAGCTTAGGACAGCAACCTGGAAGATGGAATGGGGGCCCTCAACTCCCTACAGAACTTTTCGCCTCCAGTGAAAAGGCAAATGAAGTCTGCAGAGACCCTAACTAGGAATAGGAGATCTAGGGGAAAGGAAAGGGTTACATAGAAAGTCTGCTGACACAGCCTCAGATCCCCACATCAGCTCTTCTATACTTTTTTATTGGAGAAACAGAAGAGATTCACAGTAGACACAGAGATGCCAGATCTTCTAATTTGTCAAAAGCAGCTGGGATTCTGGAATTTTGTATGAAATCTCCCAACTTTTCCACATTGGCAACTAACACAACTAGAACAAAAACAAATGCATGTGTGAACCTAACAACATGAGTCTGCAGGTCACCAATGCCTGCATACTCTGCTCTCGAGCCTGTGCCAGAAGCTTTGTGACAAGACCCCTGACATCCAGGTATTAGGCATCTGGCCATGGAGTCTTGGAAGCCTCCTTTTTCCCCACATCTTCCTCAAATACAGAATCCAGAAGCATCCTGGCAATGTTTCTTCCCAGCTAAGCCCTTGAATTTGACAAAGGGCCAATTGCCCCTCCCAGTGTGGCCAGGAGAGCAGCAGAGCAAAAGCAGTAGCCCTCTGGGACTTGAGTAGGTGTCATTGAGGGAGACTCCCAAGATCCACACACTGGACCCAGCACAAGTGGTGCAGCCTTGTGTATGATGGTGCTAACCATGTAGCATTAAACTCCCCTGGCCTCCCTGGACCTCCATCTTCCCAGCGTGAAAATGGGTTTGGATTAGATGAGGTCCTTTCTAGTTCTCTCCTTCTCTGAGATGAGTAGCCATCTGCCACTTGAGGTTTGGTCTCCTATCTTAGACCCATGATCTCATAGGCTGCCATCATTAAGAGGGGGTGACCATGGCCAGAACAGCTATGTTAAAGCGTAAACAAAAGGGGGAAGCACAGCTCAAAAAGGCCCAGAGAACTATCCACACTGTTGTCTATGATCATTGTTCCGAGGTCAAAGGATAACAGAGAACCCCTGCAGCAACCCCGGATCCTGTCCCTGATCAGGGGGCAACAAAAAAAGAGTAACTCCCAAGAGGTGGTGTTGTCCTATCCCTCCTCTCCCTCTGGATGAGGGAGCAGCAGCCTCTAGACCCTCCCTTGGGTCTTTTCCAAACCCTTCCCTCGTAGGATTGAAGGAATCTGATGCCTTGTATGAGGGGATATCCCATCAGCCCTTCCCTCCGAATTGCTCCTGTTTTTGAGAACAGTGACCATCCAGAGTCACCTAGGAGTGGAGAGGACCATGGTAGTAGGAAAGGGCAGCATCAACACTATCATTACTTTTCTTTGTTGTTTCTAGCATCTTCATTGAGATAAAAGCATATATATATGTATATATATATATATGCTTTTATATATATATACACACATATATCTATAGTATTCAGTTTGACAAGTTTTGACACAGGGACACACCCATGAAGTCATCAACCCAACCAAGACAGTGGATTTTCCTTAGGGCTCTTGATAATTTCTCCCTGCACTTTTCTCCCCATCTTCAGACAACAAATGCTCTTTCTGTCACAAGAGATTAACTTGTGTTTTCCAGAGGTTTATAGACATGAAATACAATAAGTATTCTTTTCTTGTCTGGTTTCTTTCACTCCATATAGTTATTTTGCAATTTAGTTATATTTCATATCAGCAGTTCATTCCTTTTCGTTGCCAATTGGTATTCCATTACACAAACATTATTCCTTTTCATTAAGTGGTCCCTGCATATCAGGCACAGTCCTGATTAGTTCACAATTCTTTGAATCCTCAAATTGATCTGCACAAAATTGTGACCTCTGTGTTATAGTAGAAGCAAGTAGGGCTCACAGAGGTGGGTAACCCCTCATGACACACAGCGGTAAGTGGAAGAGCTGGGGTTTAAACTTTAGAGGCACTTCTGTGTATCCAAAGATCCTGAGTTCCACAGCAGCAAGATACATGCCTTTGACTTCCCTCACATCTCTGCCCCACAGACCCTGAAGCCCTATAGTTTTAAAAAAGGCCTGCTAAACCGGGCATGGTGGTGCATACCTGTAATCCCAGTTACTGGGAGGCTGAGACTGGGAATGACTTTAGTCCACGGGTTTGAGACAACCCTGGGCAATATAGCGAGACCTAGTCTCTTAAAAATAAATTAAATTAAATTAAAAAGGCCTGCTAGCCTGGGGCTTCTATGGGAAGCTGCTCATTGATTGGGAAAGGAGGGTGTCAGAGGAAAGGTGCCAAGGTGCTCCTCCCTACAGCACTCCCCATACCCCTGTTTTCAGAAGCTTTGTAATAGACTTGACTTTTTCTGTGTTGAGGTGGAACATGCTCTCATAACCTATCAATAGAATGAGGTAGAAGGAGAGCAGGCAGCAGATTGAAAGGTAGATGGAGCAGCTCCACTCCTCAGTCATGATCTGGGTGGTGGTGAGAAACTCCACCACTGCAGGCACCATGCTCCCCCTTCCCCTGCTTCCCATGGGCTCACTTGAACTAAGTTGCTTCATTCACAGTCTGCATTTTCCAGGTTCCCAGAGATTTGCAAGAGGCTTCTGGGAGTGAGGCTACTGGCAAGTAAGCACAAGGAGGCCTACCCCTTGGAGTCTCTGGCCCCATCTAGGAATCCCAGAAGTCTCCTGTCTGGTGTCTCAAAAGTACCTATAGTGCCCTGAGAGACCAGCTTCACCGTCACAGGCCACGGGTCTAGTGATGGGAGGGATGCCAATCCCTCCTCACCAGCCTCCTCCAGAACTTGGCAGCACACAGCCTTGGCAGCTTCCATCTGTTCCTCTCTTGCTGCTCCTTCCTTAAGGTAGATTTCATCTTCCAAAACAAAACCTTCTCCTGATTCTGCTTGCCCTCCATGCAACTTCTTTATTATCAAATTTCTTATTTCCTCAGAAACCCTCTACGGCCCCTCAAACTAGGTTAAATTTGTAGCTATTCTGCCCCATGAGAATCTTTTGTGGTACACATCCTACCAGTAATTCATTCTCGATCAGAAAATAAAACATGTTGGCATGAATGTGGAAAGACAGGGCCCCTGTGTATCAGCAGTAGGAATGTAAATGATGCAGCAACTGTGGAAAACCATATGGCTGTGGTTCCCATGTGGAAAAACAGTTCCCCCAAAATATTACATACTGAATTCCTTTTGACCCAGAAATTCAACTTCTAGATATAAACCCAAAAGAATTGAAAGCAGGAACTCAGGTATTTGCACACCCATGTTCATAGCACCTTTATTCACAGCATTCAAAAGTTGGAAACAACTCAGCCAACAGATGAACTGATAAGCAAGGTACCATATACACATACCATAGAATATTATTCTGCCCTATAAAGGAAATCCCAGCACTTGTTACAACATAGATGGACCAAGGAGACAGTATGTGAAGTGAAATGAGCCAGTCACAAAAGGATGAAATGGTGTATAAATCCACTTATATGAGGTACATAGTGTAACCTAATTCACAGAGACAGAAAGTAAGCTGGTATACTAGGAACCAAGGAAAGCAGGAATGAATTTTATTTCGTTTAAGATAGGGAGGATGAAAAGTTCTGAGATGAATGGTGGGGGTGGTCATACACACTGTGATGTGCTTACTGCCACTTAGCTGCACTCTGACAATGGCCAAGCCTGTGTTACATGTGTTGTGCCACATTCAAAACATCAGGGGGCAGTTACCACAGATGAAGGGAAGGACTTGGGTTGGGGTGCAGTAGGAAGAGCTGTGTGCATGCTGATAGCTAAGCACTCGATGTGCATTCTATCACAAACCTGTTTAATTCATCACCCCTATCAGCCACATCTGCCTCTTCTGTGATCACACACTTGTGCTGTGTATATTATTTCATTGACTCTCAGGCACACATTTTTCCATGTGAGTCTTTTTAATTTTATTTCTAATATTTTTCTTTCATTGAGGTTTACAACACTGTCTAAGATCCAGGGGAGTAGGTTCACCCCCATTTACTATACTTACTACCACCCCCACTGTCCAAACACCTATTGTCCTTCATCATGGACCATTGCTAAAGTACACATCTTAGAATTCTAGTCTCTCTGAAGTTGGGATGCATCTCACAATCAATAAGAAAGATGTAGCATCATGCTATATTTCATTTGGTAAGTAATCTTCTGTGACACACAAAATAACAATGCTACTGGCAATCAGTAGAGTCTTAGAGCAGATGAAAGATGGCAGGTATTATAAATAAAATTATTTCATAATCATTAAGTTCTATTGAGATATACTTCACACACGTTAAATTTCACCCATGTGAAGTGTATCATTCAAAGCTTTAGTACATTAGCAGAATTATGTGGTCACCAAATCCTTTTGAGAACATTTCCATCATCCCAAAAAACCCTTTTTTCAGTAATGGTCACTCCAACCCTTGCAGCTTTAGGCAACTACAACTCCATAGCTCTGTTCCAAACCCTGTTCAGAACCCTTCATACAACAGAGTCAAACAAGCAGATCATCTCTTTTTTTTTTTAATTTTTAAGTTTTATTTATAAATTCTTACATAAATAAATAAGGTAAATGGTTACTGGCATGCCTTCCCTCCTCCATCCCCCACGCCCTTGTGTTCACTCAGTGTCCACTCTCATTGTTCTTTTTTGGTTTATGTTGGGTTCATTGGTCCTTTGTCTCTTTTTCTCTGGCTGTGTCCATTTGTCGGATGAGGAACTGGGTTCCAGGGCCTTGGCACATTGTGCTTGATGGTTTGTAGTCCTTAGCTTTGTATTGGGCAGCCAGTCCATGTTCATTTGGGGTCTATTGGTGTCTTCTAGTTGCTGGCTTCAGTATGATCTCCTTGCCATTCTGCTATCTCTGCACCTCATTTCTCTGGCCTTGGGGCCCAGCCATTTGGCCCAGCCATTGTCAGTGAGGAGGTTTCTCAATGAGGGCAGGCATCCATTGATGGACCTTGCAGGTCATCTCCTCTCTGTCCGTTTGCAGATTTGCTGTGGAGTGAATGCCCTGACTCTGCAGGCCTCCTCTCCCAAGGCTTGGGGAGGGAGCCATGTTTCCTTGGGTGGCAAGTTCCACATGGGGATTTGATTCCTCAGCTTCTGGTGAAGCCATAGATGCAGGTCTGACAGGTCTTTACCACGGTTGTTTCTCCATTCCAGTGTCTACTATCTTTCTGAATGATCCTTGTTCTGTGTCCCACACGTGTGTATGCACAGGCTCTTTTCTGGCCCCTCATCTGTTTTATGTTGCTATGTGCACATTTATGCTATGAGTTCTCCTGTGAGCTAAGTGGAGTGAGGGTGAAGCAGCAAGGGTGTCATCCTACTCCTCCCCTCCCCCCATTCCTGGATCAAGGATGGATCCAGTCTTGCCCGCGCACTGGTCAGGTCCCGGGGTCCCAGCCAGCCCCTGCGTCCCCCTTGCCCTCCAGGTCGATGGCAGAGGGGCCTGGTGGGTGCTGTATGGTTGATGAATGGGTGCAGCCTCTGGCCTAGGTTCGCCAACAGTTGCGGGCACCTGCCGATCAGAGCAGGCGCAGATCCCACATACTAATCTGGTCGAGCTTTTCAGACCAATTCCTAGGCCACACCTACTGCTGGGACGTCAGCAGGAGGGGCCTAGTGCCGTGGGCGATGGCAGCAGCCGCTGTGGTAATGGCAGCTGCCTTGCAGGGCTTTAACACCCCCCTGTTGTCATGCGCCCCAGTCCGGTCCGGGCGTCCCAGCCAGCCCCTGCGTCCCCCTTGCCCGCCAGGTCGACAGCAGAGGGGCCCATTGGGTGCTGTGTGGTTGCTGAGTGGGTGCAGCGGCTGGCCTAGGTTCACCAGCAGTCACGCAGATCATCTTTTGTGAGTGGGTGGTTTCACTTGGCATGTTTTCAAGGTTCATCCATGTTTATTGTTATGTTTAACTTTTAAAGTATCCCATTCACCCTTAGCTCACTGGAGTCTAAGTTATGGCCCCACCACTCTATTGAAATAACAGTTTATTGAAATGCTACAAATAATTTCCTCATTGTAGAGTCCAGGGGTCATTTCTCAAAGTTCCTTTGACCCCACTCAACACAAACATGGTTTAATGTTGACTAAATGTTGGTTTCCATTGGCATCACTTACCACCTTCTCCCTAAAATGCTCCTTTCTTAATCACACACATCATTCTCCTGTTTTTCAATACAACTCTTCTCTGTCTGCTTCCTAGCTGCTCACTTCTCCTCTTTCCCCCTGAGTGTAAGAATTCTCACAGGCTCTATCTGGAATTTTCCCTCCTCTTATGACCTCCAGCAATCCCCTGGATACTGAACTCTTCCATTATCAGGCATCATGTGTATCTTCAACCTCTGCATTTCCACATGTCTATCAGACATTTTTCTCTGGGTGTTTCACAGGCACCTCATGCTTCGTATTAGATGGGATCACTCATCTGCATGACCCAGCACTTTCAACTTCTCCTAAGCCTCTTTCATATCATTCAGGTAAATTTATTGAGTATCCGTTAGCTGGCAGGCACTGTACCAAGTGCTATAGACAAGTTAAAGAAAAAAAATTCCTTCTCTCAAGGAGCTTTTATTGTAATGAGGTAGACAGATGGCAAACAATTAACTGTGAAATATGACAGGTGGTGATGTTTTCCTTACAACAATAAAAGCAGGGCCAGGGGATAAAAAGTGACAGTGGGGTATGCTGGTTATTTTCTGTCTGCTGCCTCTCCCATACAACTCCCCCACTCGCCACCTTCTGAGTCCTAATCTGTGCCTTCAGGGCTAACCCATAAGGACACTTTCACCCAAACACCCTGTGAACATAAAAGAGATGAGAGAGTGAGTTAGGGCTGTGCACATTTGTCCATTTCCTTGGTGTAAATATGCTAACTTTAAAGATTTCCAAGTGCCAGTTTAATGTCAAAGTTAGAGAGAGATGCTTACAGTGAACTCTTATGAGCCAGAATGAGCCAGTTCTTACACAGTGATGGGACGGGGAGTCTAAAAATGGCCTCCCCATTTTTTGTTTCTTCATGACCTTCCAGAAATGCAGGTCTACACAACAAGACCCCTTGGCCACTCCACAACATCTAAGTAGATGTTGATTCCTTCATGCCATCCTCCTACCTCTTCACACCCAGGACTGGGAGTGGATTCTCAATGACATGGATTATAGCCAGGTTGGTCTACTTTCCTCACTTTTAACACCATTAATTCCATGTGGAATGTACTTCCTGTTTCCCATGAACCCAGATTCCTGCCAAGGACTCATACTTTTCCAGAGGTTGTACTGATAATCTAACACTGGTACAGAGAGATGAAAGAATGAAAAGAGATTTATGTGCTGTTCTAGTAGTCCACTCCCATTCCCCTATCTCTAGACCCAGAAACCATATTTCTCATATCTGACTTCTTATAATATTCCCAGTTCATTGCATGCATCCAAAAAATAGTGGTTGAATTGTACAGACTCAGGACCATCTACTGCTTTTTCCCTGTTGTTTAAAAGCGTTGCTTGTTCCTATGAATTGCACTATGTTCTTTCATTACTCACTTGAACCTCTTCTCTTGGGCCCATGCCCAGTGAGCCAATGTTTGCAGGAACTGATTGAAAGTCCTCCCACAAAAATTACAGTCTTAAAAAAAATAATAATAATAATCCCACAGTTCTTATAAGAACTGCTAAATTTTAGGCCAGAGTGGATAATTTACATACATTTAAAAGATGAATTCAAAAGCCATTAATGCCAAGCCTGTGAAATAGAAATCAGCACAATTTGCTACAATTGTATTTAAGCTCAACATGAGGGCCAATTAACTGAAATAGCATTCTGAGCTTCTACCACCTTAAAGAGCAAATAAAAGTCATCTTCACATTGCCTGGTGGACCTAGGTCTGGGAGATAACATTTCTGTTGCTTTTTACCCCTCTTGCTGTTAACCCCACTCTGGTAAGCCAGCCTAGCTGCCCAATGCCCATGGTATCCACACTCGTTCCACCAACCAATGAGTCCCTTGCCTATTGTCTGATCAGCCCTTCCACATAGGTGAAGATGGCTTGGTAGAGAGACCAGAGTCTCTGTGGAGAAGATCGGGGTGAGGGTTGGGATTTGGGGTGAGGCTTGTGATATTCTATGCATTAGCCTCACTGGGGCACAGTGCCTTAGTACTACCTGGTTTCAGATGATTTTGTGAAGGTGTTTTGGCTGTTCTCTGAGGATGAAATTAATGTTTAAATTGTTAACTATGAGTTAACAGATTGCCCTTCGTAACATGAGTGAAACTCATCCAATCAGTTGAGGCCTAAATAAAACAAAAAGATGGTGTTTTCCTGACCCCTCTAGCAAGATAGAATTCTGAACAGCTTTTGGACTTGAATGGCAATACCAGTTATTCCTGGGTCTCCAGCCTAGTGGCCCACCTGCAGATTTTGGGCTTGCCAGTCTCCACAAATACATTTCTCCAAATACCTATATAGACAGATAGGTAGGTAAGCAAATAGAAGATAGATAGACAGACAGACAAACAGACGATAGCTAGATAGATGATAGATAGATAGATAGATAGATAGATAGATAGATAGATAGATAGATAGATAGATAGATAGATAGATAGATAGATAGATAGATAGCCAGCTACAGATGGCCTTTACCATCTGATTTCTGGTGACTTGGCAAGTCAGCACTACATCATCTCCCCTCACAGCACTGTCCCTGAGTCCTCTTACCCAGCACAATCAAACCTGGAAATCAGTATGTTCAACAAAAAACATCATTTTCAATGACATATCCCTTGCACATTTTATTTTTATATAAACAATCTTCCAGTCTTTTGGTGTGAATTCAAGGTCTTTCTTTGCTTGTAAATGTGCCCCTTTGGGGTGATATGCCTTTCTTACAGGATTATACTTAACTTGTCCCTGAGGATTTCCAGTCTCCTCATCTTTACAGTAAAAGGAAATGGGAAAGACACTTGTGAGTGAGGCAATCTGAGTTGAAAATCCTGATTTTTCAATATCTTTTCTCCAATTTTTTGTTACTCACCCACATCTAATTTTTTTTTTTTTGCTATTGTCCTTATTAAATCCTTTCAAACCATTTAGGTTAATTTTTCAAGAAAACACTCTGTACTCATGTTTTATCCATTTACACAGTATCAATTGTATTAGCTTAAGTGCAATAACAAATCAAAAGCACACTTAGGAACAGCTGACTCTTGGTAAAAAATTGCATGTCAATCATGGAAGCTAAAGTGTGCAGGGCACTGGTGGTTCCATTTCACTAAGGATTTAGGGGGCAAGGTCACTCAGGTGACCGGACTTAGTGGAGCTGGGTTAGGGCATCTCTACCAAATACTGACCTTGAAAGCACACTGGAAAGAGTTGCGTGACCAAAACTTGCCACTGGTGTATCAAGTCCCTCGAGCTGGGCATCCTCACCCCACAACAGAAGATTCTCCCAGGGTTGTACTGTGTTTTGGGGGGAGAGCTAGAAAGGATAACATGACTACAACTGGTGGGAGACAGGGAGGCTGGATTCCATTCTGCTGCTGTCACTCAAGTATCCAGAATCATTGCAGCTTGCAGGAAAATCAAAATTAATTTTCTTCTGTCTTAACACAAAATTTAAAAAACACTTACTGCCCATCTGATAAATTAATGAATGAATGAATGGATAAACAAACAAACAAACAAATAATCTCCCCTGCTGAACTCCCAGTGCTGGATGGAGAAATGAAGGTGCTACGGACTGGCCGTGCAAGAAAGACCGCTAAGTACAGGCTTTAGGTAGACAGGAAAACTTAGGCAGGCGAATGATGATCACAGACATGAATTTAGTGAGTAATGAAATCTGCTGCTTTCTTATTTAGATTTTTAGGCCGCTTTTTATATTGTTAAACAAGCTACTTTAACATTTTATGAGGAGAGGCATTTAATGAGTAGTGAATACATTATCTCAGTGAGAGAGGAATGACCGCGTGAGGGCAATTATTATGGTGAGGGCAATTATCATTGAGTGCATGAGGACAATATCATTGAGTGCGTGAGGACAATATAGTGAAAGACAGAAATCAATATCTTAAGAGAAAATAGATTATCATTAGATACTACTAAACATTCCTAAGCAATCATTTTTAGTGAATCAGGATAATTAAAGTCGGTTACAAGTTACCCAAGGTTATTCCTTGGCTGTAAAGCTTATCTGGTTTTCCTTGCCTCGAGCTCCTTCCAGTATTTCAATGACTTTTCACAGAGGATTTAATTAAAGTAAAGAATCTGACGACAGGGCTCCTATATTTTTCTTAATAATGATACAGTTCATGACGTTAGCATTCTTACACCTGGGGTCCGGGGAGCTACTCCCCTAGGGGTCTCCTGATTTTCAGGTTAGCTCCCAGTTTGTTTCTCCTGCGGGGGGGCAGAGAGCTTAACTTGTAAAAGGATTTAGATTACAAGTTTTTCATCTCTGAGATGGGCTCTCATATGAAGGCATTCTTTTTTCTGCATTTTTCACTCCTGGCTGGTTAGCAGGGCTGCACCTACGAAGAACCTCAATCCAGGAACTCCACTAACTAGACTGAAGTCACAGACCCACCACTTCCTAGTGAGAAAACTCAGGTGGTCCTTCCTCTCTGAGCACTAGTTTTCTTGTCTACACTAGAGGCTTGTTTAGGGTGGGGGGGTGGAAGGGGACTGGGAGTGCTATTACCATTAATATGTATGAAACAATTTTTAAACATTCCTGGATTCAAATCATATCAAATAGGAATGTTCAGCTTTCAGATCATGGGGGAGAACTGCACTCCCATATTTCAAACTGCATAATCCACAGATGCTTCCATTTTACTCCTAGGAAAAATACCTAGTACACTCTTAGTATTTATGTCAACACAGGCTTAATATGGAGCAGAAGAAGAACTCTTCATGATTGTTTAGGATGACAGAAAACTTAGAGATTTTAAAGTTGAGTCACACAAGCCACATCGGGCTACACAACACACCTGAGAGCAAAATGACCACCTCCTGCTCTCCTGTGCTTTGGATACTAGGGGACCATCCTGGCGAATGGTAGAGACTAACTGAATTGTGTGAAAATGTTTTGTGGATGCTGTTAGACAGACAGAAGAGGTTGATCTCATTGTGTGTTAGTCTTGAGTCCCCACAGGTGGGAAGTGCTGAAGAGAGGAAACTTTTCCTTCCATGAGCTTCTTCCTTAGTCTCCCCTTCTGGTTCTGTCCCAGCACAACACAGATGTGATCAGAGCAACAAGGAGACCACCAGTTTTTGGTGAAAATCACCTGAGTTTGAATAAGCTCCCTCTGAAATGGATGGAAGTCCTCCCAGAGGCCCATCCTCAGCCCCTGGAAAGAACTCTGAGATTGCTAATTGAATTCCTCATCCTCGCCAAAGGATCTAACTCAAGACCATTCATCCCTAGGCTTTCTGTTTTGCAGAAGGAACCAGAAATACAGTCCAGAGAGGCTTTGGGAAATGGGCAGAGAAAGAAAGTGTTTAAGTAAATCAGCAGAGAGAAGAAAAAATACCCCTTCAAGGGTCAGTCTGTTCCCTGAAATGGAAAAAGTAGGGGTGGGCAAATCCATGGATCCACTTTGGGGGTCAATTGTTGGAGGAGAAGAAATAAAGGTCTGCATCAACATAAGGTCGCTAAGGGTAGCAGAGGATAAATGTGGCATTCCCCCACATCCTCAGCCTCTGTACAGCAGTCATGACCAATGTGTTCATAAAGAAACACAGTCCCCAGAATATGAGAGGAAATGTCAAGGGCCACTACATTCACTTCATCAAAGGAAGAGATGTGACACAAGGATAGCCAAGTTGGAACGGTAACCATGGGCACTGCTTCCACCAGGTCCATCCTACCATTTCCGACAGATGTCTTGCCGAACCAGTCACAAGTTTGGAAAGAAAGCTAGAACTCCCAGGAAGAGGACCAGGGTAGAGGGAAGGATGGTGACTGAGGGAAGGAAAGAGTAGAAAAAAGTTAACCCCAAAATTGTCTCCCCTCCAGTTCCTAGCAAGCTGCGGAACCACTAAAGGTGACTGCAAGAAAAAGGTTGGAGCCCCTCAGGAGACAGGGTACACAAAGACCCCCTCTTGCCAAAAAAGCTGCTACTGTCCCTCCACAAAGGAGTAGGGGACATCTCACAAGTTAGAGGAGCTCTTCTGCAACTAGTTCAAGTTCTTCCAGAAAGAGATCCATCAGCATTAGCTCTCTCCAAGGAGTTTCAAAGCCAAAACTGTCCCCATATGAGACACGGAAGTGACAATGTGGCACAGGCAAGAGATCCCCAGTTCCATGACATCGAAAGCAAGGGCACAGTGGCCTCTAATGCTAGAGCAGGTAGCTGCAAAGGAGACCAGGGCTCTAGTAGTATTCCTAGAGGATGTTTTCCTACTTAACACAGGTAAAATAAACAAAAGGAAAGCATGTCATCACAATGTAGAGTGCCTTCTTCTATTTGAATTCCCTTGTCCCACAGCCTAGTATGATCTCAGAATGGACATGATAACATCAACTGCATCTCAAACCCCAAGGTCCAACCACGTAATGCCCACCTCACATTCAGCAGAAACATGTGTGCTGTCCTGGCCTCAACATCTTACTAGGGCTAGGTTTGAAAGTCACAGTCTGAGGTTGGGGACCACCACCATCTCCTCCCCTTGCTATTCTTTCCTTTATCCTGGAAGTTCTAGGACCTAGATGTTCAGTTCTAAGCCCTCAGAATACATGTTCCCTTGCATCCAACAGTAAGTAGTGGCCCAATGGCATTTGCTGGCAGCAGAATGAAGAAAAATACCAAGACAGCTGCACTGTCTGATACAGCAGTCACAAGCCATAAATGGCTACTTTGATTAACTGAAATTACATGAAATTCAAAGCTGAATTTCTCAGTCCCACTAGCCACATGTCAAAGGCTCAAAAGTCAGTCATGCGTGGTTACCAGTCACTGCACTGGACAGCACAGAACAGGGGTTCAAATATTTCCATGACCACAAAACATTCTATCCTTCTCTCTGGGGCTAGTCCATTCCTAGCTTTATACCCTGGAAAAACCTTCCCACCCATATTTCTGGAGAAACTACAAGTATCTTTATAGCAAAATAACTTGCAATAGCCAAACACTGGGAACAGTTTAAATGTCTATCTCATACAAGCATGGCAGTGGTGATCAGCTATACAGATTTGCTTGCATCAATCTCCCATCATGTTAAATTTTTGAAAAGCAAATCATCAATAGATAAATAGATAAACCAAATGTCATGTACACTACAATGTAGGTGAACCTGGAAAACACAATGCTTACAGCACCAGTCCCAAAAGGCCACATGTGGGCCAGGCATGGTGGCTCATGCCTGTAGGTAGCAGCCTAGAAAGCCATGGCCAGGCACAGGGATCATGGTTCGAGTCCCGTCAGGGGCTCGTACCAAGACCTAGTCCCAAAAAAATAGCTGGGCGTGGTGGCATGCACCTGTAATCCCAGATACCTGGGAAGCTGAGGTTGGGGATTGCTTGAGTCTGTGGTACCCCGGGCAATGTGAACCTGTGGTTCTATAGGCAAAAACAGCAAGACCTAGTCTCAAAAAAAAAAAAAAAGAAAAAAACCAAAAGGCCACATGCGATGTGATACCATTCATCTGAAAGGCCATAATAAGCAAGTGCTTTTTTTTTGTTCTACACTTAGAAAGCAGATTAGGAGTTGCTTTGGGTTGGAAGTAGGGACTTGGGGGAAGGGTCTTGAGAATTTCTAAGGTGAAAAAAATGTGCTGAAATTGACTATGGTGATAGGTGCACATACCTATGAATATAACTGAAAAGTATCGAAAGGGCACCTGTTCATGGGTGAATTGTGTGGTGTGTGAATTATACCTCAATAAAGTTGACTTAAAATAACAAAATATAAATTGCAAAAGAATGTATATCATATAGTTCTGTTTATAGCGTAGTTCAAAAACAAGACCAAGCAATGAATTGTGGAGGATACTTACTTGGTAAAGCTGTAGGGCGAACAAGGATTGATGAACCTGAAACCAAGGAGAATGACTGCCTCTAGGGTGGAAAGGATAGACATGTGATCATGAACAAAGACACAGAGACCTTCAGAGTGATGCTGTTGTGTAACCAGATCCCCCAACGGGTGCCTAGAGGCCGTGGGGCCTTCTGCTTTGTTGGCACTGAGGCTCCCTGCAGCCTCAGTCTCTAGGTGTTCCCCCTACAGAGGCCCCAGCACCCACAGGCTGCTGGCAGGTGCAAGCTGCTGTGAAAGCCACAGCCAGCAGGCATTTCGCCTCCTGCTACCACAGTGTGAGCAGCCCTTCTGCAACTCCAGCAGCAGGCCCCAGAACGCTGCGCTTGGGCAGTGCCCAGGTGGCTCTGAAGGCAGTTGGCAGAGGCAGCAGCAGTGATGGTTCCCAGATCCCACTGCCCCAGGGCATGCAGTCCCATGGCCAACAGCAGGGAAGTTTCCAGACTGCCCCCCTCAGCTAGCCCTGAGTCTCCCACAGTAGAGGTCCATGGAGAGCCAGACCAGCATGGTGGGCTCTCTGAGGAAGCTTACCGTGCAGTAGTGCCAGGACACACGTCCGCTGCAGGGCTCCCTGCTTTGTTAAACCCACCTCTCTGAGGGGAGCCAGGTAGTGTTCCTCTGGACCCAGGGAGGCCAACTCCAGTCATGGCTCCCCAGAGCCCAGGTCTGTGAGCCTGCCGTGACCTCAGGGTAGATCGAGTCTACAGACTCCTGGCTTTTTTAAATCTGACACAAGCATCATTAATGGAGAAATCAGGTTCAAGTTCTCCAGCTGCCAGTCAAGGGTTTCAGCTCAATATGTGCCCACTGCTTCTGATCATCCAGCACTGCCTCCCAGTCCTGCTGAGTCCAGCACTGTCCACTCTGGTGCTGTCCAGCCCCAAACTGCTACTTTTGGCTGCTGTAGTGCCACCATGAGTTGGATCCTCATCCACTGCTTAGTGCAGTGCCCCCAAATTCAGGCCCTGTTTAATGGAACAATGCCATCTTGCACAAGTAACCTTTATTTTGGACTACTGGACACTGTGGACATCATTTGGGCTGAGGCAGTCAGCCACCTATGGCTTAGAAACACTTTCCTTTTCCCCAATATCCTGTTTCCTAAATAAACTCTATTGTAATTTCACTAAGCGTGTCCTTACAGTTGTCAGAGCTCAGGTGAGAACCTCCAGACAATGACCTGTTCCCACCTTCACACTGTCCTTTAGCACCATCTTTTAGCACTCTTTCAAGTACTGTGTTAATTATTGTTTCTTAAGTAAGGTGGTGGTCAGGGGGTGTTAAAAATTTTTAGCATTGAAGGATTTTACCATTACTGTTACCAGGGTGACAATTATGATATAATTGTCATTGCTTGAAAAATTACATTAGTCACTTTTTTTACCTATATTTTCCTTTTGATTCATGATATAAATTTAAGACTGAAAGATCTCTTTCAATAAGTATAAAATGAAAAAATCTAAAGGATGATGGGTAGTAAGAATGGAGGTTTGGGGGTGATGAAAGTGGAGTACTGAAGAATCTGGGGGTGGGATTAAGGTGCAGAAGTGACTAGAAGCACAGTGGGGAATTATACATTGGCTCCTCCTCAATGCACTTCAAAAAGTTTGAGTTCAAGGAGCAATTACTCATCAATTATTTACTCCTTGTTTTTGTGAGTGCTTCTTCAGATGTGACCCAGCTCCAAGTCAGAGCCACAGGGTTGCCTTGGGCAAGTGGCTTTTATTTAGTATTGATTAATTTATGTCTGCCTCTTTGCTAAAGAAGAAGCATCTGAAGTGATGAAAGCACAATTAATCTCTCTGAATCTCTTCTTTTACCTCTGACAAGCTAAACTTCTGATGCCAAGTGTCCAGGTGTCCAGGGACCAGGGGGATGCTGTGAAGAGTAAATGAAGACGGTGCCTGGAACCAAGGAAAGCTCCAGAGCTGCCATTCCCTGCCCCCCAGAAGCCTTTGTCTTTGTTGATGGAGTCACATGACTGGTTAAAATGAGATAATAGGAGAAGTGCCCTAAAAGCAAAAACCCTCTTTACAAGTGCAAGTTGTTAGTGCTGTCTTTATTATTTTTAAGTGCTCTGCAGACAGGAAGTTGACAAAAGAAATGTAATAACAGCTTGTCTAAGAAACTTCAGGGAGTTTCCACCTTTCCCTAAGCTCTAATGGCTGAATGAAAGGGAGGTGTGCAGGGAGGTGATTTTTAGTGCTTTGAAAAGAACTGATATGGAGAGGGAGGGATGACTCATTGTTCCCTGCCTCTACCTGAAACACCAGGGCTCCTGGAGGAAGGACCTGCCGTTCTAGCTGAAAAGTGGTGGGGCTGGGGCTTCACCCCCATATTTGGATTCCTAAGTCGCATTCTTTGTCACTGAGGACCTAAACTGCATGTAGCTCTGCTGTAACTGTTAACAGCAACTCCAGCCTGTGGTCAAGTGTGCCAGGTCCCGCCTCCCCACCTATTAGGGTTGATCTTTCAGATGGGGAACCAGAACAGAACCTGCCTGACCCAACAATGAAACATTTTGGGAGAACTTTGAAGTCCAGTTAATAGCTTAGTTGCAGCTCACTCATTGCAGGAATCACTGAAGACACCTGGACAGACTCACGGGCACCTGCCATCTCCTGATCATCCTCTCCCCTCCGAGCCATGCTCTACTCCCTCTATCCTCTGCCCTCACACGAGGCTAAAGATGTGTAAGAAATGAGGTCTCTGGTTCACTTACACTTGATTTTCACAGAACTGATTTGCATATTTCTGCACAGACTTTGAGAGTCAATTTTATTTCTTCCCCACCCACCCTCAAATCTTGCCCTTCCTCCCATTCCAGGAAAAGCATGCTATTGTCCCCAGGTAGCTGACAGCCTCCTTTGTGATCTCTGAGCACAAATGCCAGTGGGGCCTTATCTGAACCTCTTGCTGTATCCTGCTCACTCGCCTCCCTAGCCACCTACACATACCTGCTTTTTAACACTTGGAGAATTCCTCGCTTTCTCTGTCGATTTACTCTACTCCTAATTGAACTTTTTTATTTGACTTCTCCTTAACGGTCATATGGATCCTGGAGTCAGGGCCTGGCAGCCTAAGCCTGGCCCACCAATATACCAAATTGGTGCTTCTCTGACCACCAGTCCGCACAAGTTACCCAGGTCTGCATATGGGCCAGGAGACAGCAGGCTAAGACCCATCACTCGCTCTTCCTCACCAGTCCTGGGAACTTGCGGGTGCCGTGGGCTCCACACAGGCTCCACGCCTGGCATGTTAACAGGCACCTGGCTCCCAGAATAGACACATCATTAATAAAACTTGAAACAAAAGCCACACAACCCTTATCCTGAAGGATTTCAGGGCATAAGGAGAAAGATCAGTTTTGGCTTGTTAAGCTGCCATCAATCAGCCAGAAGGCCCTGCACTGGGCTGCTGTGGAAGACCCTGCACTGGCCCTGTGCTGGGCTGCCTCTTTGGAGGCAAAGAGGCTGCCCCCATCAAATTAAACACCCAGCCTCAACCCACCCTCAGGTTCCTGGCCTCAAAGAACTCAGAAGTACTGGCTCCAGGTCCCCTGGAGAGGCTTCAGAGAGGATTACTGGGATTGTTAAGATGAGATGATAGATGTGAGCTATCTTGAAAAGAAAAGGGATCTCGCGCAGGCAAGCCACTGGGTTAGGGTTATTACCATCATTACAGCAAAATGCTCTGCAGGCCTGAAAGCTAACGAGGGAGAAGTAAAAAATAACAAAACTGACATGCTCCAAAGAGTGTTTATCTTCTTCTTGAAGTCCTAATACTATTAAAAATAGAAATAAGGATTCTGCAGAGCTGGAAGCTACCTACCTTTTCCTCTGCGATTCACTCTCTGGAAGGACCCAGGACCAGGGAATGCTGCTAGAGGGCTCACAGATACCCCTGCTCTGCAACCCAGTGGCCTCACAAACCATCCCCTCTTTGCCGCCCTCCCCCCAGGCCCCTGCACCTTGTGAGCACAGGACACAGTCAAAGCCAAGAGGTTATTTTCTGCTTTTTTGTAAGCCTCTCTCAGTTGCTTCTGCTAAAATTTGCTACTACAAGTGGGTTTCTCCCTCCCCCCTTTGGAGGACTCAGTGACCCAATTCAGCCACCACCATAGACCTGATGCTGGCACTGTAGCCCCATCCCTCACCTAAGACCCTGAGACTGAATGAAAGTAACAGCCTCTCCACCTTGAGGACAAACAGGAAAGTGTTCTAAACATCTCCCTCTCTTCTGAGCAACATCTGCAAGGAATAACAAAAGTTGGAGCTAACACCATCCTGAGTCAAATATGTGAAAGCAAATGCAGGAGTTGGGGCTTCACCCTCAGCCCCACTGCTGGGCCTCCAGCACTTGTGGGCATTAGCAGTGCTTGAAATTGAACTGGCATCTCCTGGGTGGGCCTTCCTTCTCTACAGGGGATCTTACTAAGATCCTCACTCTGCAAAGAGGAAATGATATGAGACCCAAATTAGTGAAAGCTGGGAGGGCCTGGTGTCAGTCAACTTCCAGGAACCTTTGATAGAGACACCAATTTTGACATAACCTGTGGAAACTACTTGAGGCAACTTTTTTGAAGTATTTATATTTGTTACAGAGGCCAGGCACGTTGGCTCGTGCCTGTAAGCTTCAGCCTATGAAGCGGCCGGGGCTAGGGATCGCGGTTCGAGTCCCGCCTGGGGCCTGTAGCGAGACCTAGTTCCAAAAAATAGCTGGGCATGGTGGCGCATGCCTGTAATCCCAGCTACCTGGGAAGCTGAGGCTGGGGATTGCTTGAGTCTGTGGTACCCTGGGCAACGAGAGCTTGTAGTTCCACAGACAAAAATAGCAAGACCTAGTCTCAAAAAAATAAAAATAATAAAATAAAATATATTTGTTACAGGATTGTTCAACATACCAACGATTGTTTAGATAAAATTATCTAAACCAGCTCTGTTTTTAAAAGCACACATTTCTTTGCAGTTAGGATGAAGGCCACACTTACTTAGCCCTTAGGTAGGTACCTGTAGTGATTCTTTTTTTATTACCATTATTTTTTCTCTTACACTTTCAGTCGTCATTTTATAAATATTGTTCCCTTAGGTATGGCCCTCCCATGGCACCCACATACCACTATGCTGCTCCCCCGAGTGTCCCTCCCCCACCCCAGTCACTCCACCTCCTCTCTAGCTGCAAGCCATGGATTGATACCCACTGGTCTCATCTTTTTCCTGGGATAATGTCCTTTTCCATGGTGAGGACCTGCGCTCCTGGAACACAGCAGATCAGGTTGCTCAATCCACAGAAGCCACTGGGAGGCAAGTGGCGAGGCAGAGCATATCAGGAACCTCTTATAGGACAGGTGCGTGGAGTGGGTCCCTGGACACCTTGATTTTGGAACTTCCCGTGGTATAGGAGACTGTCCACTTTCTCCAGAGCAATGTGGTCTCTGGGTTCCATGTCTCCTTGTTCACACATACCGTCCCATCCATTCCAATGACTGTCACTTGATGCTGCTTCTGAGTTCTATAGTTCTGGTGCTGGGAGTACAACTCTTTTCCACTGTCAGAGGAGAAATTCCCCATTGAGGACAGACTCCAGCAAGTAGTTGGTCCAGCTTCTCTCACCTCCTTTCCAGGTTTGCAGTCCTGCCTTGGGACTGCCTGGGGTGATTCTTTAATCACCATATTAAATGGGTGTCTCTCCTGCTAGCAACTCCTAGGTCAACATGTGGATTGAATCCAGTATAGGGACTTTTGTCAGAGGTTACAGATTGGACATGCCATCGAGCTATGGCTGGCAATGCGAGAGGAGGTAAAGTGATCAAAGGGAGGGAGGAAGTCACAGGTGGCAGGGTGGTAGTATGTGGGTACATTATTGATGGGAGGGGTCATACACTTAGGGAACAGTAAATATACAAAGGCAGTTACTGGTTCTAGATTTGGCAGCTCTATTTATTAGTTTGTTATCCCAACCTGGCTGGTTGTAGGTTTTGTGAACACATCATTTAAGCATATTGATGTCTATAGGGTAATATATTAGTTCAGATAGAATGAGTTAAACTTCATTAGGGTGCAGGCAGCCCTCATGGGTTGAAAGTGTCACAATGCATTATAATCTACACAAATGTACTTTCATCTTCCTTAGTACTGAACCAAAATCCTAAGGGTAGCCCCGTTTCCATTAGTTCTTCACAAACTGGCCCCCTTGCTCTATAAACCACTCAGAGAATAGGAAATAAAACCAGGCCCTAACCAGTTTTCTCCCCAGGCCAAGGCAGAGCCTGTAAACATCTGGAGTGAGGGCACCACATCTGTCTGACTTCCTGCATCCCTGTGAGCAATCGCAGAGGTAACAAATGGTTTTGGGGAATAATGGCAGAATATGGCTTCTACCAGAATCTCATGGAGTCGGTCCTTGTGCCTTGTCCTCCTGCCACATCGACTGCTTTAGCAAGGGCTGTGTAATCTAATTATGGCCAGTCATAGACTTCCCTGAAATTAATTTAGGAGCATTAGGAAAGACTAGCCTTCATCTGGAGTTGTGAGTCCAGGACAACCAACCACCATGGTGCCTGCATGTAAATAACACAAGGGTGAGCTGGGCCAGATAGAAAGATCCTGAGAACCTGGAAAAGTCCCTGAGAACCTTGTTTGAATAGCTGGATCTAGCTGTGCTTGAAGTGGCAGGACCCTAGTTTAGAAGCAAATTGAATTTCTATTTATAGAACAGCTTGGTTTTTCTGCCAAATCTAGAGGTTCTGATAATATGATGGTTCTATAATTGTATTATTATTTTCCTGCTCCCTCATGATTTCACTTAGGCAGTAAACATAAACACATACTGGCTTACTGATTAAAGGTAATAAGCAGAAGCTAAAACTTTTCTGTGCTCACAAAACAGTTAAACTAATTCCAAACGGGTCAGATCATAGGACACGTTTCTGAATTCCAGGATTGTAATTCTACCTTACTTATTTGAAACATGTACCTACAAACTGTCCAAATGTTTCCTGGATAATCTTATACCTGTCAATTTATTCATTGCCACCTTGACCAACCAGGTTTGTGTAGGCAGATTGAAAATAGTAAGAGGGCTCCACCCAGCCTGTCACTCTGTGTCACCTAACACCAACAGTCACAGTCATGGTCATGATATGATCATGCATTTATCCTAGACTAGCTTTCTTACATAGGATCTAACTCTTCAGTTCAGGAGATTCACAGGTCTTCATTTCTCCAGGATGGTCAGGCCTTGGTAAATTGATTTAACTAAACGTCAAAAAAATTGCTCAAGAAACCAGGACTACTTATTAATTTAGAATGAGAAATATGACATTTAATATTTAACTGACAAGATCAAGAAAATTTGTCTGCTCTAAACATTGTCTTCATTCAAGAAAGTCTACTCGAAAGATCAAATTAAGAAGAATAGAAGGTAAGGGTGAAATGAGACAATTGGGTTTAGGTAGACACAGAGCTGATTTTCTTCAGGCTGGAATAAACAGATGCCTCATGCTTATCATCTGGTTGGCAGATGCTTGTATTCACAGATCTGAGCACCCTCTCCAACAGACAGAACCATAGTTTTCTTTAAAAATCCTAAGTAGTCACATAATGGTTTCTTCTTTCATCTCTTTGTGTCTTGGTTGTTCTTATCATTCAAGTCCCATTTCAACAAAAAACTCAGAAAAGAGGGTCGAGCAAGGTGGTGGCATGTGCCTTTAACCACAGCCTATGAAGCCCAGGACGAAGCTAGGAATCCCTTGAGCCTGCAGGTTGGAGACCTGCCTGGGGTTTGAGACCTGCCTAGGAGTTTGAGACCCACCCAGAGCAACATAGTAAGACCTAGTCTCAAAAAAATAGATGGGCATGGTGTTGCATGCCTATAATTCTAGTACCTGAGTCTGGGGGTCACTTGAGTCTGCAGTACCCCTGGCAACAAGAGCCTGCGGTTCCCCGGGCAACAAAGCGAGACCTAGTCTCAAAAAAAAAAAGACTCAGGAAAGGTCAGAAGACCAAGATCAAGAGGGTCAAAAAGACCAAGAATCTGAAGCCCATCTCTAGTGGACATTATTGACTACCTGCCCTCTAAAACCACTTCCTCTCCCACCTGACGGAACCCCAATTTAGTACATTATCACACTCACCCCATGAGACTATGGGGGAAGTTAAGCTACACCAGCTGTAGGATGAGGTCAGATCAGTCTCTGGGTACTCTATTCTCCTTTGAGATAGTTGATTCTAGAAAGAGCATGTGGTCTAATTTAAGCCAATAAGGTGCAGCACTTCGGGGAAGTTAGTCTCACTCCTTCTCTAGAGTATTTACCTCTTTGATGAGGAGTCTGGATTTGAACTTGCACTGGCCTAGAGATGAAACCAGCATCCAAGGAAGGACTAGGGAAGGGAAAACAGAGCCAGAGGCTCTGGGGAATATCCATCCTGACACCTGTCTACCCCAGGACAAGAATATACAAGATGGTAGCTGTCTGTATGTCTTAAATGTGTTGACCTGTGCTTTTATTATTTGCAGTCACAGGCAGCCTCGTTGAAATATCCCATTGTTTAAGGAGTATTTGGAGAGACAGGCATGTTTGTTTGGTGTCCTAGGGCAGAGCATAATAAAGTTCATCTCTTTTAACAGAGTTATCAGAGTTTGATCCCATGAAGGTGGAACAAGGGCCCTCTAGTCAAATCCCCAGTTAACTAACTCATATTTCCTCCCATTCATAAAGTGTCTCCAAATCCACAGAAAAAAAAAAGAAGTAAAAGGTGAGCTGAGAAGACTAGTGCCAGGGAGACTTTGAGTTTACACAGTACAGCTTTGAAACCGGGTCAAAAGAAAATAAAACTTTTTGACTTGAACTTAGAACACTTATGCCTGCTTCTCCCTAGGAAGCAGGCTTAAAACAGTTTATTAGCATTTTCACTGTTGACCTACTATTGGTATGCAAAAATTAGCTACCAGCTTTTCTCAGCTCTCTCTCCTCATCTCTCAGACTTAAAAAAGAAAAACTTAGAAACAGTTTAAACTTTAGATTAGCTTGCCTCAATTTACACTCTTTTGAACTTCCTTGGATTTTTTCCACCATCCCCAGCCTTCTCAACAAAATCCTAAGCCAAAGCAAGACTCTTAGAGTGCAAATTAATTTATTACTAAACAAAGTGATTTTTTTATTACTGCAGAAAGAAACGTGTAAGTAAAACTTCAAATTACTTTAACGTTGTCCAAAACCTTTCTCAACATTGTTTAAAGTCCTTTCCCCAGATTGTCTAAAAATCCTTAGTCTCTCAGTCCTGATCATCTTGATAGGGGGGCCCTACCCCACTCCCTGCTATTGTCTCTTGCTTTAGAATTGTTAATGTCACTAAAAACTGGGTAGGATTTGAATTAACATACTGACAGGCCTGACAGGGCTTCCTACCTCAGGAGTTCTCTTGGCAGGAAATAAGGATATATAAAGAGGTTTGAAACAAAGAAAGGGAATGAATTAGAATTCTGACTTGGGATTCAGATTGGCCATTTTGTGGGATGGTCAGGGACTTTGCAGGATGAAGATGTGAGCCATGTGAGCTTGGCCATGTGGCCAAGGCCTGGGGCCTGCAGCTTTTGGCGAGCATGTGTGTTAAAGGAAGTTAAGGAGTTTGCAGATTTGAACTCGTGTTGGAGTTTGTTTTGCTGAGTTTAACTTGAGTCTGGGAGAGTTCGTGCAAAAGGCAGGCCTGAAAAGAAAGTGAACTTTGCTGGTTCAGGTACTATGGAGTTTCTTCTACTACCTGGAGGAGGACGACAAGGACAAGACAGCATAGAAGAGAAGGAGGAGCACACCAAAGGAAGATGTCCCTGAGCACCTGGAGATGAGCTCTGACTGACTGATGTTGGTGAGATGATCAGGACTGAGAGACTGAGAATTTCTGGACAATCTGAGGAAAGTACTTTGGACAATGTTGAGAAAGGTTTTGGACAATGGTAATTTGGAGTTTTACTTACATGTATGTTTTGTAGTAATTAGGAAGTCACTTTGTTTCGTAATAAATTAGTCTGCACTCTGAGAGTCTTGCTTTGGCTTGGGATTTTTGGTGAGAAAGCTGGGGATGGTGGAAAGAACCCATGGAAGTTTAGAAGAGGGTAAATTGAGGCAAACTAGTCTAAAGTTTAAACTGTGTTTCTAAGTTTTTCTTTTTAGGTCTGAAAGAGGGGAAGAGAGCTGAGAGAAGTTGGTAGCTGATTTTTGCATACCAATAGTAGGTGAACAGTGAAAATGCTAATGAACTGCTTATAACCTGCTTCCTAGGTGTTCAAGTTCAAGGCATAAAGTCTTTTTTTTCTTTCACCCAATTTCAATCTCACCAACATCAGTCAGTCAGAGTTCATCTCTGCAAGTTTGAAGACATCTTTTTTTGGCATGCTCCTTTGGGGTGCTCCAGCTCCTCCATGCCATCTTTTCTCTGTCCTCCTCCAGGTAGTAGAAGCTCCATAATACCGGAACCAGCAAAGTTTACTTTATTTTTTCAGGCCTGACTTTTGCAAGACCTCTTCCTGACACAAGTTAAACTCAGCAAAACAAACTTCAAAACGAGTTTAAATCTCTAAACTTCTTAGCTGCCTTTAACACACATAATGCCAGCCTGGGCCAGCCAAAGGCTGCAGGCCCCAGGCCTTGGCCACATGGCCAAGCTCACATGGCTCACATCTTCATCCCACAAAATGGCAGAATCTAAACCTGAATCAGAAGCAGAATCCCAAATCAGAATCCCTTTTTTTGCTTTAACTCTCTTTATATATTCTTATTTCCCACCAAGAGAACTCCTGAGGTAGGAAGCCCTGTCAGGCCTGTATGTTAATTCAAATCTTACCCAGCTCTTAGTAACATTAACAACTTTAAAGCAAAAGACAATGGCACCCAGGGGGGTAGGTGCCCCCTATCAGCTTGAACTTTGTAGCTGAGCAGTGGTTCCATCAACTGCAAGCCAGGAGGGGTTGAGCAGGCTATAGGATGGAATGAGAAGAGGGGAGGAAGCAAAGTTATGTACTTCTAAAACCCAGTCAAGCCAGTCCCGGAGTCACCCAGAGTCTCATCTCTGTCGCCTGGATTCCTACCGCACTCTTCCCAGATAAGACTGCTTCAACTTTTCTTTGAACCATGAAATCTTAGACTACGACATTCCAAAAATACTTTTAAGATACTTTAATAGAAAACAAAACTGGGCAATAAAGTAGAACAAAGCTGCCTCAAAAGTGTTGGTGTTAATCATGAAAAGGAACCTCATTTCACTTCTCAAAAACATTAAATGAAGGGCTGTGCTGACGTGCTGCCAGGGGCTCCCTCAGGTCCCACAGGGCCACACCTACCTCTGATCAGACCTCCCAAGTTTTCCTCTCCCTGCCTCTGCCAGGTCACCACCAATACTGGTTAGAAAAAGTGTTTCTTTGGGACTGGCACATAGGAGGCAAAGTCATTGGTTCATATGATGGTATGTATAGTACATACATATTCATAGGATGCATGCATACACAATACAATACTGACATGAGCCCCATTCGGGCCTTCCTGCCTCAAGAATGCACTGTCTGGCTGAACTACAGAGGTTCTTAAAAGAGTGAGAGAGAAGTAGCATGTTTTCCTCCAGTGGTGAGAGGCAGTTTAGTAAAGATCAGGGTTTTGGGCAAAGTGCGCTCTTGCTCTGGGAACGCCTCCAGCAAGTACAGCATCCAGAATAGCTCAGCAGAAGCCTCTCTCCCTGGAGTGTCCTCTCTCTGGCCTGGCTATGAGTCCTCCAGGGCTCCTCAGTCCCTGTAGGCCAAACCCATTCAAGGGCTCCAGCACTCTTTTTTAGCCACCCAGAGTTCAGCTGACCTAAAAAAAGTAAAAGCCCAGCTTTGGGTTTTTGTTTTTGTTTTTTAAATATAGATAAACTTCACAACATTGTAATCTCAGGGATTGCCCCCCCACCCACCCTCTAGCTTTGGGTTTTGTGGTCATTTTTCGGTTTTGCTTTTAAAAAGTTATCCATTTTTTTCTTTTTGAAATTCTTCTTTTAATTAAAAAAATACAAAGGTTTAACCTTTTTTTTTTTTTTCCAAAATCTGGCAAAGCAAAGGGTATGTAGTGGGAAATCTTTTCACTTGGTAATGAAGAGAAATGAACATAACAAGAATTGGGCAAAACGTTAAAACACACTGAAGGACACAAAAGAAGGCTAAACCAGGGGAGTATTATGCCATGTTTTGGGGAGACTTATAATGATAAAAATATCAATTCTCAAAAAATTATAAATTTGATGTAATCTACTAAAAATATTATTTTTCTCACTATACAAGCTGATTATAAAGTCTATATGAAAGTGTGAACAAGATTATTTAGGGAAAAACTGATAAATAAAAGCAATGATGGGAGCCCAGGTCTACCAGATATTAAAACGTATTTTAAAATCTCAAAAGCTAAAATAATTAAGACCAAATGAAAATGAAATTTTTAGTGGTCTCCAAAATATGTCTTATATTGTAAAAGATGACTTAAAATCAATGGCAGGGAAAATCTAGTACATGGAATTGGGAAACTAGGTTATCATCTGGAAAATATAGAACCAGTCTTCCCTACAACATGCAACATAGACTTGATAGCTTCCAAATAGATGAAATATTTAAGTGCTTAAATAAAAGAAAATACATGAAATGAAATAGAATATTATTATTCAGTCATCAAAAAAGACAAACTTGATGCATTTGTGGCAACATAGATGGACCTAGAAGGAATCATACTAGCGGAAATAAACCAAAAAAGAAAAAGACAAAAATCAAATGGTTTCACTTGTAGGTAGGATATAGGGAAAATAAGCAAAAGGACAAGCAAAAAATAAAACTAGCAAACTGACAACAGAACTAAAGCGTATAGCAAGGGAGGGAGAGGGAAGGAGAAATCAGGGGAGGAACTAGCATGAGAATTCAAGATGATGATTCACAGGTGATATGGTGGTGGGAAAACTCTGGGGAATACACATTGTAAATATGCAATAAACATAAACAATAAAAATAAATGAATAAAATTAAAAAGCAAATACATGAAATGACATGTCCTGTCCTGTCCTCCAACTCCCCAGGCCTGGCTTACTTGCTCCAGGGCTGCTCCCCTGGCAGCTTCTGCCATTGCTCCTAACACTTAACATCATCTCTGTCTCAGTATCTGGATGAGGAGCCAAGCTCCAGCATCCCTCTCACAGCGACAACACAGCATTGGGCCCAGGAGGGCTGAGTCGGTCAAAAGCAAGAAGCCTCTGACTACTGCCTCTTCCAGGTTTAGATGAAGCTCTGGACTGTAAGATATGATTTGACTGCTCAGAGAGACCCAGGAACACAATCCAAAAATGTAGAGTAATGACATCAGCTGGGGCCATCTTAGACCAAGAAGAGATAAGAGATAGGAAGGAACTAAAAGATAATACTTCTTTTCCTAGTTTTCCTGAAGCATGGTAGCAAAAGACCTATTCAGAAGCAATTATATTTCTTATGGGGACAGCTGCCAACTTGATGACATGCTGTTTTGTATGTGGCTCCCTGCCTCCCCCTCCTCATGTCCTTTTTGCCTCCCTCTTGCTGCCATAGGATTACATTGCCTAATAAAACGTTTTATAGGTCTCATGTTCTGTTCTTTAGGTAATCTGAGCTAAGATCTGAGAAAAGAAAGCACGGTGGACTTCTTTTGTAGTCTTGGAATGAGGAAGATTCCTATATTTATAATTTAATATCGGAAAGCCATAGAAGAAAAGAATGGGAAATTCACATAAAAGTAAAACAAGCTTCTGCATGGCAAAGAACACCAGAAATTAAGCCAAAGGAAACAAGAGAAAAGGAAAAATAGTTGCAATTCCTACCTCAAATAAAGGATTAGTGCCTCTAATGTATAAAGACCTCCCAGAAATCAATAAAACAAAGACTTACAACTCAACAGAAAAGCAGGCAAAGGATCTAAACAGAGAGTTCACAGAAAAGGAAATACAAATGACTGTGAAGCATGTGGGAAAAAAGTTTAACCTCATATACAACAAAAATGTAAAATGTTCAACCTCATATACAATCCTCCCCAACACTCCAAAGAGGAAACACAAATGGCCAACAGGCACATGAAAAATTGCTCAATGTCACTAGTAATCAGGGAAATGCAAATCAAAACCACAATGAGATACCACCTTACACCAGTAAGAATGGCCCACATCCAAAGAATGGGCAACAAGTGCTGGTGAGGATGTGGAGAAATAGGAACACTACCACACTGCTGGTGGGAAAGTAAACTGGTCCTACCACTACGGAAAGCTGTGTGGAGGACCCTCAAATTAATGAAAATGGAACTACCATTTGACCCAGCAATTGCTCTCTTGGGAATCTACCCAAAAGAGACCTCAATGTGGGTACAAAGGGACACCTGTGCCTGGATGTTTACTGCAGCACTATCCATAATTGCAAGGATTTGGAAGCAACCTAAATGCTCCAAAACAGATGGCTGGATGAAAAAAATGTGGTATATATACACAATGGAATATTACTCATCAATTAAAAATGACAAATTTGATGATTTTATGATAGCATGGATGTACTTAGAAGAAATCATATAAGCAGAAATAAGTCAAAAAGAAAAAGACAGAAACCAAATGGTTTCACTAATGTATGAGATATAGGAAAAAAATAAACAAAAGCCATGAGGAAAAGTCAGAACAAACTAAGCACCAAACTGAAGCACACAACTTGGGGCAGCAGGGAAAGGCGGGGAAAGATGGGGAAGGTGGGGAGAGGGTGAATCCCAAGGATTACAAAGATGTGAAATTTATATATAACTAAATTTTTAAAAATAAAAATAAATGTGCTTTACATTTCAAATAAATAAATAAATAAAATTTGGGAAAAAAAAAAAAACAATCCTCCCCAACAAATGCAAATTAAAATATCACTGAGAAATATACAGCACTCATAAATCTATATTAAAAAGACAACCTAATAATAAAAAGGAGAGATTTGAAGACCATTCACAAAAGACAAGAATGGCCAACACACACATGAAAAGATGTTCAACGCCATTAATCATCAGGGAATTGCAAAATAGATCTAATATTGAATACCACTATATACCACAGGAATGACTAAAATGCAAAAAGTAATACCAACTGCTGATGAAAACGTGAAACTTTTGGAATGCTTATACTTTGCTCATAGAAGTGTAAACAGTACAACAGAAACCCTGCAAACTTGGCAGATGATGTCAGAGTCCTCACCCATGCACTTATAGCTGAAAGGGTAACTCAGAGTGCAACAATGTTTTATTTACAAAGGGGAAATAAATTGGGAAGGTTAAGGAAAATGAGAGAAAAGAGTTACTAAGGCCACAAATGGTCATCTAGCCCACCCTAGACAGTGTCCACAGTGTTCAGTAGTCCAAACTAAAAGCTATTGGTGCAAGATGGCATTGTCCCTTGGATAAGAACCTGGAACTGATGGTCCACAGGTGGTGGATCAGGAACCAACTTGTAGTGGCTGCCAGAATTAAACACAAGTGGTGCTGTGTGGTAACATCGCAGCAGCCAGCAACACCCATCTGGAAGTTGAACAGCACTCGGAGACAATGCATACAGAGTACCAGATGTTCCGGAGGTAAGGGCAATAGTGGCAGTGCTGGAGAATCAGAAGCAATGGAAAGCCCTCAAAGGTAGGCAAACCCTTAAAGGTAGGCAATTTTTTGGTGTCCATTAGCAGGTGGTGACCTGGCAAATAAAACAACACTGGGTATCTCTTTGAAAGGTGGTGTCAGAAGATCAGGCAGCAAGGTACAACTCTTACAGAGGCATGGAGTACAGGTCAGTTGCACCTATTATCAGGCTGTGTGGAAGCAGAGCCAGACATGACTGTATCAGTTTGGTCCCTAGAGGAAGAGTAGGTTCCAGGTTCCCTGACCTATCCAAGGAAGGGTATAGCAGAACAGGGAGGAGGAGAAGCTACAGAGGAGATGGAAGAAGGAAGGAGATATGAAGGAGCACATGGAGCACATGAAGAAGCTGCACTTGCTTCTCAGCCTTGAACTTGTTCCAGGGACTTGGGAGACATGGAAGGAGACACTTGAAACAGATGCAGGTAAGAGACCAGTGGGAAAGTTCACAGTAGCAACCTTGTTAACTTGATCTTGATTTTGATTTTGCTCCCTTATCCCAGACTTGTCTGGCCCCTCTGCCCCTTTTCTATGGGTCCCCAACAGAAGGTGTCTTAGACTGTAGCAACTTTTCAGACCTCAGTGACCCTGCTTTGGGCCAACTCTGTTTGACTGGACATTTACCCACGAGGGGATGGGTAACTTTAGGTTCTTGATTTGGAAACAGTATTCTTTATCTTTCTCTTCTCTTTATTTCACACTAATTGTATAGAAGTTCCTTTCCATTAAAAGCCTTACACACTACAATATGTTTTATCTGATGTTACAGATGGTAGAACCTATGTAGAGCAGACACATTTGGGGGGCCCTGAGCCCCATAACAGGATCAGAGATCAGGCAGCCATGCAGTTAGGTAGTCAGGTAGTCAGGCCACAGTAATCAAGTTGGAGAACTGAAGGCAGGAATCAATAATTTAAATTATAACTTTAATACCTGAATTGAGGATCTCCCCAGGAGTAGGTGTCTCAACAAGCCTTCAGTCTAAGTCTCTAAACTGAAGGTCTTGAGGAGACGCAGAGGTCTGAGTAATTAATTCTGTCTGATACCCCAGCTTATATCCGTTTCAAGGTGCTCTGGGTTTCAAACCTGATTGGCTGATTTTCAAATTTGGCACTGTTTCCAAAACTTGATTAACACTGGTGAGAGCTCAAAACCGATTAGTTCATTTCTAAGACTGTGCCAGTTTCAAACTGAAAACCCTACAGACATGTGAAAGCCATGTCACCAAGGCTGGCCATCAAACCTGGCTCCTGCTGAGTGTAGTGCTGGACAGAGGGGCCCCACCACAAAGCCAGGAGTCACAAGGTTCTCTCTATACTGCTACACTGGAAAGCATCTGACTAGCTTCTTATCAAATTAAGCACCCATGTTTTATATTATTAAGGAAATCTACTAAGGAATTACCCAAAAGAAATGAAAACATATGAACACAAAAATATTTATTTGTGCATGAATATACACAGTTGCTTTATTCATAAGAGTCCCAAATATAAGTACATCAAATATTCATCAACATATAGATGGGGGTAAGGAAAATGCAATATTTCATTCCATGGAATAATACTCTGTAATAAAAAGGGCTGAACCATTGATATATGCAACAACATAAATGAATCTCAAAATCATGCTAAGCAAAAGAAGCTATTCAATCATAACAGGGTACATACAGTGTAACTGCATTTCTATGAAATTCTAGAATAGTTCAAAGTAATTTGTAATGATAGAAGTCAGGAAGTGGTTTCCTAGGACAGATGGGGAGGGTAATGATTAGGAAAGAGCATGAGTGAACCTCTTGGAGTGATGAGATGCCCTCTACTTACTTAGATATAGGTTGGTTGTATTTGTCAAAACTCATTGACTCTTTGATATATACAATTAAAATTAGTCCATTTTAGCACAATGAATCCATTTAAATTGTATTACTAAATTATTTTAATTATTAAAATATAAATTATTTTAAATATATTAAATATTATTAAATTATTTGAATAATTTAATTTACAACTCAATAAAAAAGCTAAGCCATACTGACAATTCTGATAGTTTTATCAAAATGACAAAACTCGGAAAATTTGGTATGAAATTTTGTTCTCAACACTGAATAAGAAAGTTGCCTTTGGATATGTGTGATGTTAGTATAATTAACACAACACTTATGTGGGCAATTTGCCAAAGCAATCAAAATCACAACTTCATAGACCCTTTGACCTAGGAATTATGCTTGTAGGGATTTATCACACAGGGCTACTTGTGTATATGCAAATTAATGTGTGGGCAAGGTTGTTGTTGTTGTTTTTCCTGCAGCATCATTTGGAATAGCAAAAGTCTGAAACCGCCTACATGCCTGTCAACGGAAAGCTGTTTTTTAAATCATGGTATTATCCATTTCTATCACAAGTGGCAGTTGTGTAAAAAATGAGCACATTCTTTGCACTGATAAAAGTACCCAAGATTTATTATTAGCTAAAAAAGCAAGAAACACAGCAGTATGTATATACAAATAAAGGATAAAAACTTATTCTTTATTCACTTACTTATATATGCATAAAGAAATTCTAGACAATACATTAATTTATTGGATAAACTGAAAGATATTACAGTGGAAAATGAATGGCTGAAGTAAACTGAGCAGGTGGTGATATAAAGAAGAGTCTACTACTTTCTTTTTAATTAAGTTTAAGTTTTGAAGCACAAACACAAGATCGAGTATCTACTCAGAACACTGAATGAGGGTTTTTGGGTTTTTTTTAATTTGACAATACAGTAAAGCGCAAGAAAGAAAAAGAGGAAGGCAGAGAGTTCTCATCATACCACCCATGAACAACCAGTGTTAGGTAACCACCGGTGCACAAAAAGAAAACTCTTTGATTGAGGCTTCCCCCACTTGAGTGTCCAAGCGGTGATAACTCACCAAGGCAGGGGGCAGAATTGAGAGAGAGGGTAGGTGTAGGGCAGAGAGGGAGGGTCCCCGGAGCACTGCACACATAACCAATGTCTGAACCTCACAGAATCCCTTAGGGGTGAAGAGCCAAGCTCTGCCAGCCTGCTTTGTCCCATCTGTTACACTCTGAAGCCAGCCACCTCCGGGAACCCCAGTTACTATTTCTAGGGTTCCCCGGGAGCATCTGAGGTGTGCTGAGGAACAAGTCCGGGTTATCATGTGCCAACTGCAGTCCATACTCCCTCTTCTGCTCTCCAAGCACAGGTCGTCCAGCATTAGCTGCTGTGGGGGTAGCAGCTGACTAGAAAAGACTATGAGGGTGCATTGCCTTTGTCTCCAGATTGTGCCATTACGGCTCAGGCTAACTCAACTTCCTCCTCTGGGCTCCTCGGCCAGGTGGGCGGTGCTCTCTGCACTGCAGAAGGTGCATCTCTTTCTGGAAAGTTTTCCAGAGAGGTCCTGGAGTAGCACTGCTTACACCCTGATGTAATGGCAACATCCGGTTGACTCGCCCACACCCAATAGATGAAGCCTAATTCAGTCCCAGTTTTGCACCCAGGTATTGCATCTAAAGCTGCCGGTACTGAAGAGACAGGAACAATTGTGGAGCCAACCTTCCCTGGAGTGCGATTTACTGTGAACTTCTCTACATGACACTACATTATACTAAATCTTGCCTAGGTCGTTTTGAGTTGAGGTTTCTGTTGTAAAGCCATTAAATGTACCCTATTAGATTCTGGTAAAGTATAAAGTTTTAGTGAGTATAGGTCTTTCCCTTACTCTCCCTCCTGGATCCATGTGGAAGTGAACTACTAAAAATCCAAATGACTGTGCTCAGGGTAGCTCTTCCCAATGAACAACCTGGAGGTCACCAGAGGAGCAGCTCGCAAGCAAATGGACTCTAGTGAGTCATCATGGGGTGTTCACTGCACGCTGGCCTAACTTATGCCTCAACGTTTTACCTGTATAATGGAGAGACCATATGCTTACCTTGAACACATTCATTCATTCACTCCCCGAATTTTTTTTTTTTTTTGAGCAATGCCCATGTGTCAATGTCCAGGACATCAGAATGTATCTGTGAAAATTAAATGAGGCCAATTAAATTAAAATTAATTTGAAACCACACATGCATCCAGTTTCCTGGATGCTGGTTTCCTTCTTTTTCACTGAAGTCAGGAACTGAATAGCTGAATGAACTCCTAAAGTTAAGGAACCTAAGTCAAGTCAGACTCCCAAGGGTCTGCTAGTCCCACGTCACACAAAGGGATGACCCCTAAGGATGTGTAGATTGGAACCTCAACAGGACCAGAACCTGGTGGCGAATGGGGTGGACAAGGGCAAGAGGGAGGATCTCGCCCTCAGGCAACCTCCAGACACTAGAGGGTCTGCACGTCCCTAAAGACCCAGGGGCAACTGGAACCAGACCCTAACTGATGAACTAAGGGAGGGTTGGCAAGGCTCTTGCTGCAGGATGGGCACTGAAAAGCTGAGATTTGACCTTCTGGAGGTGTTGCTTGTAAATTCAGCCTCCATGGTCAGCGCTTGCTCCATCAGCCATTACTAGACTTGGCTTAGAAAAGCACGAATACATAAGCTTGCTCAGAATTTCAATGCTCTGTAATAACAGAGCATTCAGCTTTAACCTTGGGCGCACTCTGATTGTGGGGCCTGTGTAACTGCACTGGTCCTTGCCCAGGAAGTCTTGTTTGGGGCTGTAATTACAGGTTTGCAGAAAATGATTTTTTTTTTTTTTGAGACTAGGTCTCGCTATTTTAGCCCATGGAACTGCAGGCTCTCGTTGCCTGGGGTACCATGGACTCAAGCAATCCCCAGCCTCAGCTTCCCAGGTAGCTGGGATTACAGGCGCACGCCACCATGCCCAGCTATTTTTTTGGAACTAGGACTCACTACGGGCCCCAGGCAGGACTCGAACCGTGATCCCTAGCCCCGGCCGCTTCATAGGCTGAAGCTTACAGGCACAAGCCACCATGCCCAGCTGCAGAAAATGATTTTTAATTAGCCTGCGCCTATGATGAATCTAAAGCAATTGAGAACCTCTGTAGATGTGTATTCACTTCTGGTCTATTCATTTGCCTCGCCAAGTGTGGGCTCATTGACCCCCTTTAAATAACCTCTGAGTTCCCAACCCCAACTTCTTAACCAGAGAGGGAAATCTTGGTCTTCATTTTCTCACCTCATCTTCAAGCTTCTCCTAGATGCTGAAGATTGAGAACCACTGAAATCATTCAGTGAGTGCCAAAAGCATCGAGTGTGGTGACAGAAACCTCCTCTAGGTCCCCACCCTGCTACAGATTTGACTTAGTCTGGATTCTTCTGTTGTGTTTTTCCATCAACCGAATGGGTTTGTCTGATTAGTTTATATGGCTCACATGGTTCCTGTGAACACCTCGTGGAAACCAAAACCTCCCACTTATGAGTTAGACTAAGGGATTCTGCTCTCTGCCCTTAGGCCTAAGTTAGAGCTCTTGTCCTACCTGTAAAATGGAGCAAACAAACTATCTACCTCAGAGGATTATTCATTTATTCTTTCACTTCCTGAATGAAAGGCTCTATCTTGGTGGTCCTTTCAGATCCACCCAGCCCCCTGCCACTTCCTCAGGACCTGCACCCCTCTGATGCAATTCAAGTCCTTGGCTCTTTAGCCTCCTCAAGTATTCTTTGGAGAAGTGTCATTTCAGTTCTGTTGTCTGTTCTCCCCCTTCCTTCTGTGTCTCCTTGCTAGTGCTAGATATACTCAGTGAATGGAAGGGTTTATCCTAGTCATGAAGGTGGTATCCTGGGTGGTAAGGGTAGGATGAGGACCAGCCAGAGGCCCTTCTCTCCTCTGCTAGGTGCCCAGCCTGTCATGACACATGCTTATTTCCATCCAGCAGGTAAATAGGCAAAGGGCTAACCCTGGCTTTTAGGCCACCTGAGGGTCACTGGGAGGTGACCCTCTGCTCGCAGGCAGGTTCATTCATATCTCAGACCATTTCAAACAAGCATAAACACTCCCCAGAGGAGCACTTTATTGCCCATTGGATTAATTTTTATGAAAACCTGCCCGCATGTGACAGACTAGGACAGATGGATACAGGAAACTGATACTCTCTAAGGACTTTGCCTCTGAAGGAAAATGGGCTACTCCTCAGGACTCCCTGGCAACTGCTCTGGAGCTTGTTGCCACCATTCAGTTGTTTCAGCTGGAGAGAGGGGAGTTCCTGGCCTCTGCTTTCCTATTACCACAAATAAGCAACCTTCTGTCTATGGAGCATGAGCCTGAGGAAAGGTCAGACTTCTGTCATGGAGTCTGGGTGCCTCCCTCACTCTGAATGCTCACTATTCCTAGTGTCCCTCTCTTCAGCCACACTTACACAGACAGTGCCCCTCCCAACTCACCCCCACCCCCTCCATCAACACCCTGCCACTCTGGGATGCCCATGTCCTCCCCACTACACGTTCAACATGACAAATCCCACTGTTTTAGCCTCAGTCCTGGCTTACCCCGAAGGAAGATACAGAGCCTTGAGGGTCAGTCCAGGGACAGGAATTTCCCATCTCCAAACCAGAGAAAGACGTTGGGCAGAGTTCACCTCTCTGAGCCCAAAGAAACACCATTCCCTACCAGAGGTAAGCAAATGGCCCCAAATCAAAGCCTGGACAGCCCTCCGTAACCTAATTTGACTTCCATCCTCACTGAAAACTGTCTCCAGCAGGGATGGTGCCCTCATTAATATGGGGAAGTCCGGAGCCTGCAGCTGCCTGCCAAGCCCCCAGCTAATTGGAATTTGATGGCAGCCTCTGGGTAAGGGATAAATAGGCTGCCAGCAGTCCAAGGGCCTCAGACCCTCACACTGGGCCATACCATGCTTCTGTACCCTGACAGAGGCCATGTTCACCACTTGAAATACCCTTCTGATGGACACAACATTGGTAAATCCCTCTGTAGAGGCCCAAGTATCCAAACGAGGAGCAACCCCAACTGCACCCACCAAGACTCTCTGTGCAATTCTTGGATATGCACATTAAATTCTTGACCACATTACATTTTTCACTAGGGGATGTGGGTAACCTAGTTGGGTTTATACTTTTAACTTCGGTTGATTAAAAAAATGCTCTTAAATATGGTCCAGTCAGAGCAATGACTCCGTTTCCCAGTTATCCAAATGTCAGTATATACACTGTGAAATTTTAAGAGTGTCAAGCAAAGGCCATTTAACCAAGCAGTGGTTCTGTTAATGGGGTGTTAGAGAGGATCTGAGCAGAAGGTTCCAGGTTCCCCGCTGCACCTAAGGAAGGGTGAACTGACGCAGACTGGGAGAAGAGACTTGGAAGAGACAGGTGGGGCAGAGACATCTAGAAGTTCCACTTGTCTCTCAGCTTCTGCCCCAGGGGCTTGGGGGATGTGTAGAGACACATGGAGTGGAGACACACGGAAGAGATGTGGGTAAGAGATCTGGGGGAGGCTGATAGTGGCCGCCATTTTCTTGCCTTGTACTTTGATTTTACCCCTTATGTCCCAGATGCCCCTTTCTGTGGACCCTAAGAAGGTACCTTAGACTTGTGGCAAGCTTTTGGGCCTTGGTCCAACCCTTAGTGGTTGGGCATTTACCCACCAGGGGATGAGTGACTTTGGGTGTTTATTGAGAAGTTATTATCCCTTTTTCTCTTCTTATGCACACTGTTCTATTAAAGTTCTTTCACAGTAAGAGTATGCTTTTTCTTTACGCAGAGGATGGCAGAACCCATTTAGGTTGTACAAGTTTGGGGAACCCCGGAGTATCCTTCAGTCTTCCTATGAAGAGTGCCATGGAAAACATCACCGAGATGCAAGTCTTGGTTGTGGTAGGCTTTCCACTGCCTTTCAAGACTGCCCATAACTAGAACTGGGGAGCCCCAAAACAGATGCCCTTGGGATGATAGGGTGCTCCTGGCTTGAGGCCCTGTGTTTGAGGCCCTCTGATTGGTAAGTGGGAAAGGACTGGCTGAAGTCTTTGGGTCCAGGGCACAGCTAATGAACTGCTGCCCTAGGCACCATCCACAGTCGAGGAACAGAGCCCAGGTAGCAGTCAGTGTCTCTGGCAGCTCTCTGCGCACTGTCTGGGAGACCTGCAGGCAGGATAGCTGCACCTGACTCTGACTGCCCACTGGCAGTTTCTGGCCAAAGACCCAGGTACTTGCTAAAGGAGAAAGTGATCCATCATTATAGATGCACCCCAGTAAGAATAAACATGCCATGACTAACTGCCCAGCTCTCCCTTTGCCCAGAGGGAACCCACACACATAATGAGCTGATAACTCAACGTGGTCTCAGTTGAACCCCCAATTGGAGGCTACAACTTGGGCCCTGGGCTGTGGAGATGAGCTCTCCTCATCACCTTCCTGTCTTCTGCTCAAGAGCAGGACCACCGGGGGGGGGGGGGGGGAGGTGAGCCCCTCAGACATGCTGCATTTCACTTTCCATGATTTCTGTTACCCTGGGTCTGCCATGGTCCCAAATATTATATACAATAAGATATTTTGAGAGAAACCACATTCACGTGACTTTTATTATAGTATATTGTTACAACTGTTCTTTCATGTTTAGTTATTATGAATTCTTACTGTACCTAATTTATAAATTAAACTTTCTCGTAGTTATGTCTATATAGGAAGACAAACGGTGTGTAGAAGATTCTATGCTATCTAAGGTTTCAGGCATTCACTGCGGTTTTGGGGCAAATCCCCTGCAGAGGAGGGGGAACTACTGTAGTTTCTAAAACTGATCTGAATTCCCAGTATCCCATGCCTGTAGAAATCCCAATTATCTGTGCCCTCATGTTGGGAGGCAAGATCCTGTTCCCCAGCAAAGAAACTGGCTGATGCCCTGAAGGGCTGTCATAGGAGATAGCATTCAGCCGCCCCACTTTTCTCTGACTAATTCACAGGGCCCTTCCATTAGGCTGAAAACCCAGTCAGCCAGCCCCCAAGCAGGGCTATCTACCAGTGGCCTCCAGCCATTCCCTCCAGCCTCCACACTTGGACATGTGTCTTTCAGAAGTCTCAGCTCTCCAAAGAAGGGCCTTCAGGGAGGGCTCCTCTGTGCTCACCAGGCACCTGCCTTTGTTCCTCCCTGAGCCTTGGAGGCTTCTGCTCCATTCAGACAGCCCTGGAAGCTTGCTCTCCCTTCTTTGTTTCTCTCTCCCAGCCCTGTGCTGGCTCACACACCCCCACTGCTATTTCTATGCCCCCAACCCTCAGCGCCCCCACCCAGCCGTCATCATCTTTCTTTCCAGGGGCAGAGACTCTCTCTGTCTTGGCTCTGGGCTGAATGATTGAACACTTTAATTTATTTGCCAGGAGAGGCCATTCACACACAGCAGTCAGAACACGGACAATTCAGTGCCAAGAGGGTTCTGGGATGTGCTGTTGGAGATGAAACTGCTAGAAAAGGAGACTTGGAGCAATCAAAGCAAGGTGGAGAGAAGCCTTGAGGAGAGGGAGTGGGGGGGGGCGTGGGGGCGGGGGGCGGCTCTGCCCCAGCTGGAGACTAGCTCAGAGCTTCTCAGCTGGTCCAACACTGATTCACCTAAGAAGCTTTAACAAATGATGCTACTCCAGACCAATTAAAGGCAGCATCTGTATTTTTAAAAAGCTTTCCTGGTGATTCTAAAGTTCACCCAGAGACAGGATCAAGAGGCTTAGCTAAGGTTGCTGGAGTCATGGGAAGAACAGAGAGGGTGGGCATACCCCTGGATGAGGGAGAGGGGTATCAGGCCCACCACACACACCACCCCTCCCTGCAAGGCATGCAAAAGTTCAAGCCGACAACTGAGGACAAGGGCATAGATCCTGAGCAAAGGCACTCTGAAAGAGAAAGGTGGCCCTGCAGAACTCAGCACTACTGGAAGCAAAACCCCCAGGTCCCTGCTGCTCAGAGAGTAGCAGGGGCAAGGTGGAGGGAAGTCAGGCAGCATGGGCTTCCTGTCTCTGCTTCCTTTCTTCCTGATCACATTTCCCCCTCCCCACCATCCTAACCCTCAAAATCTTTCCTGTTCACAAGGCCTAGTTCAAATGACCCCTCCCATTCCATCAATAAGCAAACCTGAGCACCTTCTGTGCACCAGTCCCTGGCTTTTGGAGTGATAAACAGATGCCTGGGATCACCTGAAGTTGACCCTGGGGTCACTAATCAGTGCTGTGCCCAAAGCACATTGGGGACCTGGAGACCCAGCAGCAGAGCTCCTAAATCAACCCAAAGTTTTGCTCAGTGGGTTGGGATTTCTGGGAGAATGTGACACCTGGGCCAACTTTTCAAGGGTATTCGTGTGACTGTAATCTCCAAGGTTAGGGGAGGTTCCATGGTCCCCATCCCACCTAAGCCACGAAGGGAGGCTGAACAAGGAGGGAGAAGACCTAGAGGAGACATGTGCATCAGAGACAAAGGAAGAAGACTCACTTGCCTCTTGGTCTTAGACTTGCCAAGACCAGGAACTTGGGGGACATGGAAGGAGATGCTTAGAAGAAACATGCATCAGAGACCTCTGTGGGGAAGCTGACAATAGCAGCCTTTATCTTGGCTTACATTTTGATTTTGCTCTTTTCCTTCCGGACTTGCCTGACCTCTTCGACCCATTTTCTGTGGGTCCCCACCAGAAGGTGCGTTAGATTTATGGCAGACTTTTAGGCCTCAGTGTCCCTGCTGTAGGGCCACCCCATTTGATTGCACACTTACTCCCAAGGGGGTAGGTAATTTTGGGTAATTTTTAACCATATTCTTTCTCTTCTGTCTGTTGCACACTAATTCTATTAATATTCTTTTCCACTGAAGGTCTTACATGCTAAGAGTATGTTTTGTCTTTATGTGGCAGATCACAGAACTATTTAAAGCTTTCAAGGTTTGGGGATGTTGGGGTGCCCTTCAGTGTACATGGAGATCCCAAGAAACCTTCCCAGGCTTTGATAGCCTGGTTACCATCTCCTTTCCCACGACTGCTGCAAGCTGTCCTCCTCTCTACCTCACATCATCTGGACATGTTCACAGCTATAGCTGTAATAGAAATGAGGCTGTTCTTGGTGTCTTATTCACCTGTAACCCCAGGGTCTGGCATTGTGCCCAGTGCAGAGGCAGAGCAGGTACCCAGTGAGTGGTTGCTGCACCAACACAATCATGGTTCTCACTTCTGTTGCGAAAGTAACTTCAAAGCTAAAACTTTCCCTGTGGCCCTTTTCCCCCCAGAGCTCTGTGTTCTGGAGGCTTGCTGCAGGCGGGGGGAGAAGGTATGGCTGCCTAGGACAGGCAGTGCAGGGTATCGGGGGTAGGGGGGAAGCACTGCAGCTGGGATTATGCAGGCCCTGGAGGCCATCAGCAAGATGGGTGAGCAAGACCGGAAGGCGCAACTGTGGGCCTGGGCATGCACATGGAGGAAGTGGATGCTGATGCCTACCCAGCAAGGAGGTCCAGGAGCTGGGTGTCAAGGACAGCCTCCTGGAGGGCACCTCATGCACAGGCTACTTGCACAGGGACCAGAGCCAACTCCACAGATGTATGCCAAGGCTGTACACAACCCACAGAAGGGAAAGGGACAAGAAGAGAACTTGGCCAGGCCTGGGATAGTCTGTAAAAAGAAAGGGGGAAGAGAAGAGAAGGAGCGAGGTAGATAAAATGTTGAGAGATCAAAGTGCAAAAGAGAAATATTGTCTACAGTCACTGGGAGACTTGTGGGTGCCCAGGTTCCCCCTAGGACAAGCCTCCCGTGGCCTCAGCTGCCTCCCCAGCTGGGTGGGAGGGGTGAATAGATCACCTGTGGAGGATGCTTCGAAACACTGGCTCAGGCCCATCTGTCCCACAGATTTTGAACTGGGCAGGGTCCCAAGCTGTGCACTTTGGGAGAAATAAAGGAAATTAGTGCTTAGAAGGACTTGTGGGAGCACTCAGTAAATGTTAACTATTGTTCATTATTAATCCACAAGTATGAATATCTACTACTACTACTACTACTACTACTACTACTACTACTATTACTATCTACTTTATCTACTTTGTGCAGCCAGCACAAGAAATGTGGCACTGATAAGCTAACACCTCTGCCCTCCTAGACCTGTACAAGATTGAAACAGGCAAACTCCAAGGTTGCTGTATCCAATTAGTTGTCCAGGCCTGTTTTTCCTGCCTCCTGAGTCCATCCACTTCTCTCCACCCCCACTGTTCACAATCCTGGGCCTGGCTATGCCACATCCTGCCACAGTGGTTGCTACGGCCCCTCATTTCCTCTACCTCCAGTCTTGTAACAGTCTCAATGGGGGACTGTGTGTGACTGTGTAAACAGTCTCCCAGGGAGTTGTGTAAAGGCACACTTGCCCCTCTCCTGTCAGCTCCCAAATATCTTCTTGAGCCTGCGGCCAGCAACAAAACAAAGACAACCTGGCTGGGGTAGATTAGATTTTGTGGGTTTCTGTCCTGGGCATCAGGCCCAGTTATGCCTTTGCAGTGGTGTGTGTTGGACGCCACCTAGTGGACAATAAGGCAAACCTTCCAGGTCGCATAATGAACTCTCCAAGCTCTTATCAAGCCTGGTACCAAAGACTTAGTGCAGAACCAAATTTTAAGACAAAGTAGGAATGTTAACATCCAGAAACTCTATTTAAGAGATGTTGGGAGCCTAGAGGGAGAGACACATAAGCCAAACCACAGACCCCACAGGTCTTACCTCTCCCACAGGGAGTAATGGAGTGATGAGTTAGCCAGGTCCTCCAGAGATGACGTAGGAGAGTGTTAGCCACCACGAGCACACTCTTCAATCTGCCCTTTCCTCTATCTGCTTCTGAAGAAATCCATTTTTGCTGCGGGAGTCACCGATCACTCTTGCTAGGGACAAAACAAAATAGCTGACACGTTTTGGTGACCCACATGGGGATCCAGAGTCAGGCTCCAAACACTCTGAAGCTGGTGGGAAACAGTTGTTGGCATCTGTAGGATTGAATCAGGCTTGCTTTCTCACAGACCTGGGAGTTATTAGAGCATATTTTCTTCTTTGCCTGAAATACCCTATATTTTGGAGCTGATCTCTTCAGGGAATTATTTGGAAACTTATCACTTATTTAAGGTTTTATTATCTGGTGGCACCTATCATGCTGCATAGCCACCCCTGGGTCTTCCCGGAGTCAGCTGGGACAGACATTTGAATTAAGGTGACTCTGAAGAATGATAGAGCAGTAAAGGTCTTCTTCAATCCAAGAGATTGCCCACTTGTCCAACGTAAGTGCACAATCCTCCAGCCAGATCTTCTAAAGTTCTCCTAATTCCCAAAACTGGGAACTCCTAAGGCTTTTCCCATCTTCGCTCTCAATCAGTTTGGAGGTACAACTCTTCAAATTGACACTGGAAGGCTGGGCACGGTGGCTCGAACCTGTAAGCTTCAGCCTATGAAGCGGCCAGGGCTAGGGATCGCAGTTCGAGTCCCGCCTGGGGCCCATAGTGAGACCTAGTTCCCAAAAACTAGCTGGGTGTGGTGACGCGCACCTTTAATCCCAGCTACCTGGGAAGCTGAGGCTGGGGATTGCTTGAGTCCGTGGTACCCCCGGCAACGAGAGCCTGCGGTTCCACAGGCAAAAACAGCGAGACCCAGTCTCAAAAAAAAAAAAAAAAAAATTGACACTGGAGTCACACTTCCAGGCTTAGCCCCACAGTGATAAACTGTTCAATGATGGAAAATTCTTTTTTAAATTTTTTGTTTTAAAGAATTTTAAATTCTTTAAATACAAAAGCATTTGTCCAGGCTCTTGATGATACCTCCTTAGTTCCTCCACTCCTCTTCATTAGGTTGAGACTTCTTAGAAGAACATGCTGTATCTCTGCCTTCTAAAAGCAAGCGAAATCCCACGATGGAATACTATGCATCCATCAAGGAGGACAAACACATGTCATTTGCAGCAACCTGGATGGAACTAGAAAGACTCATATTAGCAGAAATAAGCCAAAAAGAAATAGAGAAGTACAGGATGGTCTCACTTATCTGAGGGATATAGGGAAAATCAAACAAACAAATAAAAAATGAAAACAACCAATGGGACTGAACCATGGAGCGAGAGAGGAGGAAGAGGAAGAAGGCA
>PVHY01004122.1:0-98289 GCA_004024945.1 Uropsilus gracilis
ACTCACCTGGATGGTCCTTCCCCAAGGTTTCTGCGATAGCCCCCACCTCTTTGGCCAGATCCTTGCCTCTGATCTGACAGGCTTCCATCAGGCCTGCCCTGACTCTACCCTCCTCCAATCCATTGATGACCTTCTTCTTTGCAGCCCTTGTCTGGCCGTCTCCCAACAGGATACCGTAGCCCTTCTTAGCTACCTAGGCCGTAGGGGCTCTCGGGCTTCCCCTCACAAAGTTCAACTGTCTTCCCCTACTGCGACCAATCTTGGCTACTCCATTTCTCACGGGCTCAAGTCCATCACCGTCAATCAGAAAAAAACTCATTAGCTCCCTCCCCACACCCAAGACCAAGGCTCAGGTCTTGTCCTTTCTGGGCCTCGCTGGGTATTTCCGGGCCTGGATCCTTAATTTCTCACTTCTGGCTCGTCCCCTTTATGACCTTGCCAAAGGCTCTGTGAGTGACTCCCTGCCATCCCCTGCCAGAAAACCGTTTCTTATTCTGCAGCGAGCCCTCACTGAGGCCCCGGCCCTTCATCTGCCAGACTTTTCCAAGCCTTTTCTACTCTTTGTACATGACAAGGGCAGTCAAGCCCTTGGGGTTCTCAGGCAAAATGTTGGCTCATCCTTCGCTCCCGTCACCTACCTTTCCAAGCAAGTAGACCCCCCTGTCTGGGGGTGGGCTCCCTGCCTGCGCATTCTAGCCGCCTGCCACCTCCTTCACAAGGAGGCCCAGAAGCTCACCTTCGGGTCTCCCCTCACTGTCCTATCCCCTCATCAGCTCAATGATCTCCTTGCCTACAAAGGGCTACAGTCCCTACCGCCTTCCAGGGTACTTGCCCTCTGGTTTCCTTCCTCGAAAACCCTACCGTTTCAGTTCAGGCCTGCTCCCCTTTAAATCCTGCTTCCTACTTCCTGTCAATGGTCCATCCACCCCCACTCAAGACTGTTTGGAGGCCCTTGAGGCGTTCCTCCCTTGCCATGCCACCATTTCTGAAGGCCCTCTGCCCAACTCTGACCTCACTTGGTTCACTGATGGCAGCTCGTTTGTGCTAGAGGGTGTCTGGGTGGCAGGGTACGCAATTGTCTCCTTTTTTCTGTCATCGAAGCCCAGGGCCTCCCTGCCAGCACCACCAACCAACAGGCTTAATTGATAGTCGCCACTAGGGCCTGCCAGCTTGCGGCTGGCAATCCCTCATTCTCTACACTGACTCCAAGTACGTCTTCCATACTCGCCTATCCCACATGGTCATTTGGAAAGAGCATGGCCTCCTCACTACCAAAGGTACCTTCATTACCAACTGCGACCTCATCATTGGCCTTCTAAACGCCTCTAGACTGCCCATAAATTTAGGGTTTGTCTACCAGTCCGACTCTTTCCCAATCACAATGGGCAACTCCCAGGTGGACCAGGCTGCCCAGTCCGCTGCTCTCCTCTCTAAGACTTCTCAGATCCTTCTTGTCTTCTCTGATCCTCTGGAAAACGACTCCCAGGATACACGCCACCAACTCTTCCACTTTCTTCACTCCCTTTTCCACTCCATTCCTCACAGCCTACAGGTCTTCCTCCAATCCTTCTCTGTAATTCCAGATGATGACTCCTTTTTATGCTCCCTCTTGGCAACCTGCCAGGTCTGCCAACGCACCAACCCTAATACACCCCTACTGCCAAAACCGTTCCCTGCTCACCAGGCTCGGGGCCATGATCCTGCCGCCGACTGGCAGGTTGACTTCACCAACATTCCCCGGGTCAAACACTTTTAAGTTTCTCCTGGCGCTGGTTGACATGTTATCCGTGTGGGTTGAGGCTTTCCCCACGTCTAATAAACGAGCCTCTACTATGGCAGACCTCTTCCTCACACATATTATGCCCCAGTTTGGTTTCCCGTCCTCCATTCAGTCTGACAGTGGTCCCGAATTCACTTCCTAGGTCACCTAACCTCTCTCTCAGGCTCTGTCCATTCCCTGGCATTTCCACTGTCCGTACTGCTCCCAGGCCTCTGGGAGGGTTGAACGAACAAACGGGTCCCTCAAGGACATGTTGACCAAACTCACCGTGGAACTTAGCCTAGATTGGACCAAGGTCCTTCCCCTGGCCCTCCTCTGCACCCTACCCAAAAAGCCTTCCCTCCTCTTCCCTTTCGAGGTTATGTACGGCTGTCTCCTTTCTCTGGGACTGTTGCCGGCTCCTTGGCCGCTGCCCGGTAAGTATATCCCCCCACCCCCATTCCACCTCTGTTGTGAGCTCTGGAAATACCAGGACTGGCCCCTTCCTGATCCTGCTCTCTTTCAAAATCCTTCCCTATTCCCTGGACAGGCTCTTTACTGCTGCCCACCAGGTGACCATGACCCTCTCAAGCCAAAATGGGAGGGCCCTGCAGAGGTTGTTCTTTGCACCCCCATGGCCGCCAAGCTCCGTCTCTCCTGCAACCGTCTCACCCCTTGGATTCTTATTTCCAGGCTAAAGCCTGCCTCCACCCTGGCTGAGGATCACCACCCCGAGATGGTGTGAGAGTCTTCCGACTCCTCCCCCTTATATTCTTGCTCTCCCACTCCTGATAAACCCTCTTGTCTTCGTCTCCAACGCCTCCTGCAAGATGGAGCGCCCTGACTTACTCCCTCGCCTTCTCCTATCTCTTCATCTAATCCTCGCCTCTGCCTCTGCCTCCCCCTATGTGTGGAGGTTCATAGCTCATGCTAATCAAAAATGTTGAAACCATTCCATCTAAGCAATTACTACATTAAGGTCAATGTATTCACTACAAAAATTTCTTAGTTTTATTGTCTGATTACTCCCATTTAAACCAGTAAATGATTTACCAGCTGCATTTTTATGTTCTAGCAAATATTTTTCCTATTTGCCACTGGAAAGATGCACGTATGTACAAGTAGCTGTGAAAACTAGATTCACGCTTCTTCACAAGTGGAGAACTTTACTAGTTATGTCTCCCCTTCCAAGAAAAAGGAAGGTGGATGAAAATGGACACTATGGTACGTGTACTGTTGTTAGGCAGAAAAAGGAAATCTTAGGAATTAAGGGCTAATATACATGCTCTTTTCATGTCCATGACCTGAATGTACATGCTATTTTCATGTCCATGACCTGAAAGTAACAACAAAAACAGAAAGTAGAGTCTTCTTTTCTGAGCTGGAAGAATAATTAGATTTGCATGTTGACATCAGTAGTCTTTTGAGTTGAAACTGATTTTAGGTAAAATAATAATTGGATGCATTGCCACACTAAGGTGATATGCAAAGTCCCCATCACCCTCTCTGACTTTGTGATCACTTGAAATGCTCTCAGGTTCTCTTTGAGCTGTGATGACCTTGCTGGCACCATGCTCCCTATGCCTCATTTCAATGAAAATGCACACGTTGATTACTTAGTGTCAATGATAATGAAAGAGGATTTTGAGAGTTAGCTGTTTATGTCTCCGGAAACTTTCTGCAAACATAATGAAACACTTCACTTAAAACTATATCATTTATTAAAAACCAACAGAATTGCTATGATAACAACATACCACAAAGACAAATGACTTTGTTAGGATTAATTTCTTAAACTATAAATAAATGGAGAAAATTGCTTGAAATACTTAAAGTTTACAAAATTAAACATCTCTTTGCCTTCCTGGTGATCAGACATACCTCAGCCAACTGACAGCACTGACCAACAACTTCATTTAGAAGCTGTTCACTTTTAGTTGCTGAACTTTACCACGGAAATTTCAGCAGAAAGTAATTATAGAAGCAATTTCAATTTAAAGCCACATAGGGAAGTCTCTAAACAAGGATATAAAAACTAAGCCCTGTATTTTATTTAAATGAAAGAGGTTAAAAAGAAAATAGCAGTGAATGTGGTTTTAGGTTAAGGAAAGTCACAGCATTTATAAACATCTATTTTTGATAGATGTGACTTACTCAGTTGTGTGTCACAGGTAATGCTGTGATGTTTTCTAAAAACACATATTTCAAAAAATAAAGATACACATACGTAAGCTGTATATGCTATTTCTTGTGTTGTACTAACTATTCATGCTTATATTTGGATTGATAGCTCCAGTCTTTGACAATCATATTTCAAGAACTTCTTCTTAGCTCCGTACTCCTTAAGTTTTTAGGTATTAGTCTTATTTTCCAAGAAGAAAAGTATTGGGTGGTAGAAAGAGAAGATAATGCTGAAGAAACACAGGTTTAATTTAAAAGTAACTATGCAACATTTTAGTTGGTATAATATTCAGAGGCAAAACAATTAATTTAATGGAAGAACATTTTGAGCATTTAAAGACCCCCAAAATAACCTATCAAATAATTTCAAATGGCACATGATACTCACAAGGAGGTTAGGAGAGCCAGAGAGTAGAGAGGAAGAGAAAGTGGTGGGAGACAGAGGACACTTTGATGGAACCTGAGAGGAGTGTGAAAAAAAAAAGAAAAGAAAAGAAAAGGTTTTTTTTTTTGAAAAGTAAGTTAAAAAAATAAATAAAATAAAGCAAAATGATTTGGATTTTTTCTTATTTAATTTGATATTATTTCACTACATGATTATTCTCTATCTTTACAGAACATTTAAGGAACATAAATGAAAGCTATTTTTGTGACCCTGATTATTTCAAAATTGAATCTGATAAGTCTTAATTGTATCTCATGTTTTTACTCTTCATAAGAATCAATGTTCAGTTAATTCTTGAGTAATGAAGAAAACCAAATGTAAATTTGCAACCAAGAGGATATTGCATGTTGATATAAAACAAGGATTTTTAAAAATATATTTTATTTATTAAATGCTGTTTATATGGAAATCTTTTCATTAAATAATTGTTGAGATATTTTGAAAATTAAGATTTTTCAATTTTTATGATGGCAACTACTATGCTATATATTCAATGTATGAGTCTATTTTAAAGGCACAATTGAATACTGAAAACTCAGAAGAAGATAGTTTGTGAAACAGTATTAAATATTGATTATAATGTTTTCACTATATTGACTATAATGTGAAACAATACTAAATATTGATGATTAATGTCACTGATAATACTGTCATTTTTTTATTCATTTAGCACTTCATGTTATATTTTGTAAATCACACACTTCTTTCCATACAACTAAAGTTTTTATAGACCTGAGAGACTCATTCATGTCCTAAAAGTAATTAGTTTGTCTTAAAAACAACTTGAGGTAACACCTAAAAACTGGTGTTTAGTCCAAGTTTGTAATTTTCCTTTAACTCATTTAATTTAAATAGTACCTTGATTAATTGGTAGTTGTGTAGGTATTAAGAAATTATTAAAAGAGACAGAATTTAGAACACTTTCTCTTAAGAAAAGAAATAGGATATGAGATGATTTTAAGATATGATTCTCAGTGCAAATGAGAAATGCTCCTGTATAATTCTGTTAAGCCTACTTTATTTGCTAAGATGATGCTGAGCCACCATTTATAGAATTGGTTCTCTAATTTTCATACTGTCAGGGATGAAAATTTGCACTAAAATATTTAACATTCTATCTGGCACTTAGTTGCCATTTATAATTTGCTTTAAAGTAGAATCTGTAAAATAAAGACAACTGGTTGAAAAGCAATCTCATTGTCTTGAAAACTTAATCAGACATAAAACCTACATTGCACCCAACCTATGTTTCCTTGCTCATAAACTCACATTGTTTTGACTGCTAGAGAGAGTTAAAATAGACATAGTACAGATATGTATCATCAAAAAATGTTGTTTGCAAATGATTCTGTGAAATAGTTGGTACTTGACATTTTTTTCTTATGTCCTTTATTTTCTAAAGCTTTCTGTGAATACAGATGATAATAAACAGAATAATAAACTAGCCTAAATTTCAAAAGATGTGTTTCTTGCAGCATAGGTCACCTACCTATTTTGTAAATTCAAATCCATATATATATATATATATATATATCTCCTTTAATTAATACAGTACTGGTGTACCCTTCAGTTCTGCCACAGTTGTGAATGAGATGACAGGAGATGCGGAAGTTTACTGTAATTCTAAGCATGGATTCTTGCTAGGATTCCGCTCATAATTTTCTGTGTTCTATATTACATGTACTCTATTATAAGAATATTATGATGTGTGGTATTTATACTTAAGTATCTTTCAAGTATTAAAAAGTGCCAGTGTTTTCATTTTTTACCTATTCTTTTCTTATCTTTCAAGTATTAAAAAGTGCCAGTGTTTTCATTTTTTACCTATTCTTTTCTTGACCTTGGCAACTTTTCTGAATTATTACTGTTAAAGTTCACATAATGGGAATATCAATTTTATTGAGTTTCTGTGGAGTTTAGTTCAGATAGCTAAAACAAAGCACTTAGTGCTCCAATCTTAGCACACAAATAGGAAAAAATAGAATGTCAAATTTTTCCAGGATCATCATTATTATGATCATCAACTAATTTCTCTAGAAATCTCTTCACTAATGCCAGGAAAGAATCTAAAATCTTTAAAATATTAATTAATATATTCTTCATGATTTGGCATCTCTCTATTTACAATTGTGCACACGTTCCTCCCTATTCTCATCTCTTAGCTTTTGCATATGCTATTACTTTTTACTGGAATATGTTTCCATTGCCCTATTGCCCCTTCTAGAAATAAGTTGGTGACTCAGGAACATAGGAAAGGGGTTCAGATACTGCACAATAAAAATTAACAAGGGTCTGCTATAATATTCTTTAGATATTTATAGATATTTATCCATAGATATTTATCCATCTTATCTAAGTTTTCACATTTTTGTCATCCATATATTTGTAAAATATTGCTGTATTGTGTCTACATATATTCTTTTTTTCAAATAGTATTTTTTCACTTTCCCTACTTTCTCACATTTTAGTAAGTCTTGCTAGTTTTTGTCTAGCTTATCAGTCTTTACTTAGAACCAAATATTGGTTCTATTATCCTTTACACTGATGCTTGTTTTTAAATTTATTCATTCTCTTTCTTATGTAATTATTTACTCACTATATGGTTTTTGCAGTCATAATATGGAAGAATGACATGTTCAGTAACATCGCTAGTTCTTAAAATAGTGTCTGACACAGTTTCTAACTACTTAACTAATGAATGAATGTAGAAAATTAACAACTCTATCATGAATTTTTATTATTATTAGCCTTCCATGATTTTTGTTTATATTATGTTTTCTGAGATCACCTGCTACTAAGAATACATTGTGGCTTGTTTAATTTCACAGTGAGCTCTGGGAAACTAAAGAAAAGCACTGCCTTTTTTTCAACATTTTTGTGTCAGCACGCAGCAATAATACCTAGCATTTAGTAGGAAATCTAATAAATAGTTGTTAGATAAAGAAATGCATTTTCAAGAATTCACAATTCAAAGCAGATCACTTTATACCTTCAGGGTCATCCAATTTTCTGATTAACTTAATGGTGTTTAGCAACCTTTTACACACACATATTTTGAGCAGTCAGATGTGTCTTCTAAAAAAATTTTCACGGTCTTGTTTGTGTTATTCTAAAGTCAAGAGGTATGTTCTATAGATAGAAGTTACCCAGTATTTTTTCTAATTATTCCATTAATTGAGTTACAAAGTATATCTGCAGTGTTGATTCACTCCCACTTAAAATCTAATAAAAAATAAATATCTACCTTTAAAACAAATGTCTCTATTAAGACTCATTCCTTTAATGAAAATATGTTCAAGATGGATTAGCATTAATCGTGTTATTTAAAAAACTGTTTTATAAAAGCTGCCACCTCCTCCTCCTCCTCCCTTGTTATTACGGAGACTGAATATATGACAAAAGGAAAGAAAATATAGAGACATTCAAATCTATCTTATCTTATGTGATTACTCTTATGTGATTGCCAGTAAATTCACATCTTTGAACTTCAGCTTCCTTAACGAAAAATAACAATAATAAAAGCAGTACCTACTGAGAGGATTACGGTGTGGTTTAAGAAACATATACAAATAATGTTTCTTGAACATGGTAGGTAAAACTAACACTTTTTCTATCTCTCTACTGAGAAGTAATATTCAAAAATTGCAACCACTACAAACCCACCAGTATTCAATCAGAAAAAATATGGGTCCTATTGCCTCCTATAGCTTTCCCAGCTATTGTTCATGTTTTAAATGATCATTTCCATAGCAGGGTAATATTGAATACGACTATCTTCACAAACAACCTAGACTGATACCCTTACTGTTGACTGAGATGCAGCGCGCTAGTCCTGAGCATAGCATTTCATTTATACGAGATGGCTGACATTCTCCTCAAGGGGCCAGTCCTGATAATTTCATTAATATTTAAAACTCACAATACTATCACACAATGCAATTCTCACATAAAATTCAGTAAAACATGAAGCTCTTAAGTGACCCCTTTGGATTTTTAATGATTCCATACGTGCATGACTAAAACAATTTGGAAGGCTAAGTGACTCCTTCAACACATCCGTATGAACAATACAGAGAGTTGTCTCAGCAAAACTCCGAACTTCACTTCACAGACCTCAGGATTTTATTCCGCTTTCTGCTGAGTGTCTTCTACATTCCTTACCTCACTTCATCAATTCTGTAGACCTAATAAATCCACATTGAGTTTTCTAATTCACTCAGTAATAAACTAATCCTGAGTGCATGCCATTCTTTTAACTTTTTTTTGACTCCCAGCATTTTGATTAACAAATATTTGCGATTTTAGTTTTAATTTAATTAATTCAATAATTGTAAATTATTCAGATATCATGTTTATTGTCCCTTGTGTATTAAAAGTTCATTATTTTTGTAAACACTGCTTTTGTAAACTTTATAATAAAGCAGAATTTCTAGAGTGAAAGAATATTTGAATTTTAATTCAGTTACAGTTGTTATCCATTTAAAATTATGGCTAGACAAGTTCTATGGACACAATTTTCTTTCTATAAAATACTAATATACTCTGAGATTGTCATCTGGATGAAAAAGAGCTAAATATATTGACACTTATTATAGAAAAGTTGTACAATAAATATTCTCTCATTTCCTTGTAGTCTTTTATGTTCTCTCATATAATGGACATTAAAAAATTTAAATTAGAGACTAATGAGAAATGCATTGAAACTCTTTTTTTTTTTTACCATTTTTTATTCTGTATGAAACAAATAGTAAATATCCTCTTATTGCCTTCTTTCTCTGTTTTACATCTTAAGATCATATATTCTTCAAAATCTATTTTACTTGCTGGCATTTCTTTTTTAAAAAAATCTTATCCCCTACTGGAATTGCCTTTACTTGAACATTATTTAATAACAGATAGGATTTCTATTTTTGCAAAATCATCTATTTGGCTTTGGGTGCAGTTGCATTTCTTCTTAAATTTTTATGACTTTTAACATTTATGAGGCTGATTCATTAAGGAAGATGTTACTATTTTCTTCAGATGTTATTATGATAAATAAGTAAACGATGTCCAAATAGAATGAGGAAAGATTGAAATTTTGGTGGTCTATTTATTGACATTAACTAGACTTAATCAGATGACAAATATGGTGTTTTGAATGTCTAGCAATTCATAATTGATTTGCAACTAGTCACGATTTAAATATTTAAGACTTTTTTGAGGTCTCTTTCAATATTCAATTTCAGACTAAGGAAAATTTACACGTTTCTTGAAAGATAGGTGAAACCAACACTTTTTATAAAGCTCATCCTCTGTCTTCTGTGGCTATTCATTGTACAATACTCATGGGAAAATATTTTCATATTTCTGATTTTTCCTTCCTAATCTCTATTTTCATTAAAATTCCTAGTTTTGTCAATATATCATTATTTATACAAGACAGTTGTGTTTAAAGTGCACATTCATATCCTTTGTTGAATAAGTGAGCAAATTGATGAATAGTATATGTAGGGTAGGTGAAGTGATTCCATATTTTTCAGTGAGTAAAAGGAGATTCTGATAGTTTAGAATTTTGGCCAAGATGCCAGAGTTGAACTCTAGGCTGATTTTCCAAATCCAAGTCCTTTGATCCTTCACTTTGCATTACAAATTTTTTATTCTTTGTAAATTTTCGTAATATCATTTCCGTAGAGATTTTAGTTGGTTTTTCCTTACTTTTTAAAAAAATAAAATAAGCATAATTTGTTAATGCAAGAAGTTAGTCATATATTAATTTCTAAAGAAACAACATCTGTAACACACACAAACACACATTAAGGAACAAGCACACAGTTTTGCAGTTGCTACATGAGAATTCCAGAGTTGATGGTACTAGTTCAAGTTCCAAAGCCATCAACTCAAGATCTTAGAAGAGCTGATATTTCAATCCTATGCAGGAAAAGATCCACATCCCAACTGACATTTCTTGACCCTTCTTACTGACCTTTCTTGACCCTTAAGTAAGGGTCTATTTATTTATTTAGAGATTAGGTCTTGCTATTTTTGCCCATGGAGCCGCAGACTCTCGTTGCCCAGGGTACCACAGACTCAAGCCATCCCCAGCCTCAGCTTCCCAGGTAGCTGGGATTACAGGCGCATGCCACCATGCCCAGTTATTTTTTTGGAACTAGGTCTCGCTATAGGCCCCAGGTGGGACTCAAACCACGATCCCTAGCCCCGGCCGCTTCATAGGCTGAAGCTTACGGGCACAAGTCACCTTGTCCAGCGGGTCAATATATTTAAATATTTAAATCTTCAGCAGATTGATTGAAAACTACCAACATTAAGGAGAGCAATTTGTTTTATTTGTTCCACTGACTCAAATGCTAACTTCACTCTCAAACACTTTCACTGGCATATCAGAAGTAATGTTTGAACAAATATCTGGGCAGTCTTTGACCCAGTCAAGTTGACACATATGATTAATAATTGTATTTCTTTTCTTTCCTTCATGCGGTTTAGGAAACTTATTTAATGTTTTTCATTTATGTGGAAATCAAATCAAATTTTTAAGGCAATATGTATCTCAGTCTCTATATACACAGACAAATTTCTTTGTAGATGCACTTAATTTTTTTGGTTTTAATGCTTTCTGATTTCCTCAAGTGGTTGTGGAAAAATCAATCAAAAATTACTTCAGAGGAAATATAATAATTTTCAAAGATCAAAATTTTAGTCATAAATATTCAGCTAATTGTTATTAGTGAAATTTATTTCTCAGCTTTCTATGCAAATGTATCATTTTTTATTAAACAAGTAGGTTCACAGTCAAGATATTTTTGCTCTTTAATCTACTGGAAAAATTGGTTAATTCATACAGGATATAGTACATAGGCAATGTTTTAGGATTTTAGAAAATAAATAAAAGGAATTTAAAAAAAATTTTTTTTGAGACTGGGTCTCGCTATTATTGCCCGCGGAACCTCAGGCTCTCATTGCCCGGGGTACCACGGATTCAAGCAATCCCCAGTCTCAGCTTCCCAGGTAGCTGGGATTTCAGGGGCGCACCACCACGCCCAGCTATTTTTTTGGAACTAGGTCTCGCTGCGGGCCCCAGGCGGGACTCGAACCGCGATCCCTAGCCCCGGCGGCTTCATAGGCTGAAGCTTACAGGCACGAGCCACCGTGCCCGGCCCAGGAATTTAAATATTTCTGTTGTCACTTTCTATGTCTTATAGAAAGCTTTTTACAGTTTTATATAATTTTAAAGGGAAAGGCCATTGTGTTTTATCTAATGTATCTTCCTTAATATAGCAGAAATAAAATGAGTAATGTTGAGAAAGTTACACTCAGAAAATATTTCCTTTCTCTAAACACTATCATGGTATACTTTTCAACATCACCTATAGAAGGAAGAAATACCAGTTCAACTGGTAAAATTAAATACTGAGAATTCCATGTGCATTTATGAAATGTAAATGAAACTAAATTTAATGTCAAGAACATAAGTGAAACTTATTTCTTGTAGATATCTCATAGAATCATAAAATAAACAAACCATCTTTGTAAAAATGGTATAAGATAATCATTAGAACCAAACCTTGACTTCTGGATAAATCATTGTAATGGTTTAAAACTTTTATTTTCACTTGATAAACTATTCTGTAACACATGTCTCTGAGTATCATAATTTAGTTTTAAATCTTAAAAACTTTGAGCTTTTTTTATATATGCAAAATAAACTCAACTAAATGTAATTTAACTGATTTGATGGTATTAATTTTGCTATTGTTGACAGGACAGACATGGGAAATGTGGAACTATCTTGTGGATACTACAAAGTGTATAATTAAATAAATCCTCCATAATCGTATCTGCTTTAATCACTGATCTTAATTTTTCTGATAATTCATTTCCTATAAAATAATTTTTGTTCTCATTCATACAATGTTAACCATATATATAAACACAAGATACATTTCAGCATGCCTTGACAAATTTAATATATGCAAATTTCAATATGTTAAACTACTACCATATACTTGGATGTAAAGTAAAACTTACACATTTATAAAAATATTTCACAGAAAATCCCAAGTTATTGCATATTTACTATGATGAATTAATGTTTTCTTTCCCAGTAGAAATAGTTTAGTTGATTTCATAGTTAGTCCACAATCTTATCCTATAATCCTTTAAGACAGAGCCTGAGACAAAAGTTAAGCACTCATGTGTTAGTAAATACATTTCTCCTCAGCAAATGTGAGGGGGGAAGAAACTAAGAGAGTGCGATAACAATGCACAGTGTCATTACTCCACTGGCTATTACTCCATGCCAAATTGTACTTGTACTTGGCAAGGGGAACACAGATGATCACAAGACCAACAGTTGAGAGATAATGCCACAAATGTTCCATCAGAGTGGAAAAAAAAAGTTGTATTGCTCCAACTATTATTTATTATTAGAATAAAACATGTGGAGTTGAGCACTTGTTTTTTTTCAGGGTCGATTTCTTGAATATTTTCCCTTGTTAGCTTCTTCACAAATCCTTCCCAAGTCTCAAGGTGGTTGAGAGTCTATATTTGGAAGTGATTAGAGAAGCCAGAAAGCCAAGGTTGTTCGGTATTCTTTGAGAGTAGCGATGGTCAAGGATGAGCTTCAAAGAACTGAGTAACTGAAGTGGTAAGTAAATTTGAGAGCAGAGCTTTGAAGAGAAAGAGCTACAGATAAAGATGGAACAGGGCAAGTTGTTGATGATCTGGGTTTGGGTATCATACTATATTTGCTTGAGAACTCTATAGAAGTCTTTTGAATGCTGACTGATACCTAACCTTGGGTGGTATTTTAGTACACATAAACTGCAGAACTGACTAACCTAAATACATACTCTTTTTTTTTTCTTTTTAAAGACCAAATTTATAGTGAGATTCAGCAAACATGAATAGTCTGAATAATTAGTGTCACATTTAAAGACACATGGCATTTGTTCTGGTCAGTTTTGCTATGGTTGTTAATTTTCCCTTTAAAGCAACAGTGAATAGTATCTAAAGGTATTTTAAATTTCTCAGATCCTCAGATCATTTAAGTTGTTAAATTGTGTAAAATATAAAGCTGAAGAAAATGATTTTGTAATATGCAAAAAATAATCTATCATCAATTTTGATATCAAAACTTATGTTTTTCTAAAAGCACAATTTTAGTAAATAAGCATATTTTTTCATACTTTATTCCCTTTAACTTTTTTTCCTGATAAGTGTAAAATATATTATTTCTTTGGCTTGAGTTTACTGAGTGAAGCTAATTATATTTTCTTATTGAATGAGGATATAACACTAAAATTGACACAGAGCAATATTGTAAGTATGAACTTAGAGTATACTTAAAAATTATAATATATTAACATATGCTAAAACTTTTACCTACACTTCAATGAGTAAGAAAATCAAATTATAGCACGATGAGATATTCTCATGTGGTAAGTAGAATATTGTTAGGTGCAGTAATATTTATAGGACTAAATAAATAAATAAATCATCTTCTATTAGAAAATTCAATAAAATTTGATATGTCTGAGAACATATTAGATTTATATTGGAACATACTTCATAGTGCAATTGGCATTGTGCAGTTTCACATTTTAAATTCTTGCCAATAAATTATGTATATGTAGAATTTTGTATTCTAGATTTAAATTATTGAATTATTACTGTATTGACACTAAAAACACATTTTACTTGAAATTAAATAAAATGTAGCATTAAGTAGTAGTATTTTATTAATTAATGAATTATCTTCTCAAGGCATACTTTACATTATTGATGAAATAGTTTTTGCTGTTAAGTATTGAAAATAACCAGCCCTAATGTTCAAAGCTATTTTAACATGGGCATAGACAACTCTTTCTTGATTTAAGATTTTACATAAATCAAAAAATTTTGATTTGCATTCATGGTGTACATATAGATAGATGTTGAGTGCATTCATGATTAATAAGATTTTGTTTCTTCATCTATCATTAATAAGTATGTGCCTATACTTGATATGCTGTTTATTTGGAGGAATAATACATAAATAATATTATTTTCCATACCTTAGAGAATTTCCAGTCTTACCATTTTTCTAATCACACATTTATGATTAGTAATGATTAGTAGGATTTCAGTGTGTGGCCATAGATTTAGAAAACTAAACTATAATGTTTAATTCAATAGTATATTTAAGAAATTGAACATCTAGAAATTAAAGTTATGGACTTATATATTACCAAAATTTTGATGACTTTTTTAAAACATTTGAAACAAAGTAGCTTTATAACTTCCATAAACAACATCTATATCAATATAGTTTTATAATTAACATTAGTTGGTAGATTGTTGTTTTGGTATAATAGCCATACTTAAGCAGAAACGTATAATTTTATTATTTTTTAATTCAATGAATCTTTTGTTTGCAATTTAAGAGCAACAGAAATCATCCAAAAATATCTTTAATATGTTCAAAGTTTCTGACATTAATTAACCATTTTGAATAAAAATCATTTATATAAAACTATCATTCACCATCTTTGAAAATAATACTTTTTATATTTTAAACATAACTTATAATGTCAGAAAAAAAGAACAATTTTTAATTCACCTTTTAAAAGAGAAAATTATAACTCAGAACTTGTAGGCTTTTTTTCGAAATCTGGAATATAAATTTTATTGTGTTCAAGATTTCTCACTCTAACATCATGTCCCAGGAACCACAACAACTTGGAATATCATCTCTATTCTAGTCTAAGGCATCCTTTTGAAGCCATGTCATCTGTAGTATTTTTCTGTAGTCATTAACATCAATTTAGTCTGCAAAATGTTAAAACATGATTTGCTATACTATGCCATCTTGTTCTGTCAGAAAATTGTCAAATATTTACATGATGTAGACCTGTCTAAATCAGGACCAGATTTAATAACTCTGGATTTTTTAATTTCTGATCAAACCAGAGTATTTGTAAATATCTGAGCACAGGGAAAAATCATTCTTTCTATCTCTAAGATATTTAAATAATCCCCTTCTGAAGATTTGTCATGCTTTTGATTTAACAAAATGTACAGATAAGAAAATGTGGGCACCTTGGTAATAGTTTATATGTAGGCACATATGTAGTTCTATTTCTCTAGATGAGGAAATGAAGATTGGGATTGAAGAAATTGTGGGAGGTATGAAGAGTTCTTGTTGACTGTATCAAAAGTTTACTCTGTAGTTGAAAGAATTCAAAGGCAGATTTAGAATTTTTGGTTTTCTGACTTTAAGTATGATAATGTTATTTTCTTATTTTGGGGTCTTAAGTTTTAATCAAATAGTTTTCAGAGGAAGGAATGCCTTCAAGGAATGCTATGGAGGGGGGTTTCCAAGAGAAACAACTAACATTTCAATAGAAAGATAGGAGACTAAGAGAATACCGCATCTGGACCAATTTGAAGCACTCTCCGGTTGTTCCTCAGAGACCAACAAAGTCAACACCAGAGCATTACAGATTGGGTTAAGGTTTTGTTGGACACAGGTAGATGGATAGAAATGCCTGGATGTTGTGGTCTGCGATGGGGTACACAGATGATAGGGTTCTAGGAACTTTGGGGAACAGACTAGAAATGATGTAGATGTGTGCTCTGACCTGACACAAAGGAGCATTTAAAGTTAGACAACAGAGAAAGAGTCCTAGAATGTACTCTCTTCCCCTCTCTCCTTGGCACTGTTATTAAATTCAATTCAATAAGTACACTGACAGTGGAAAGACTGCCAAGTTTTAGGTCTGAGGCCCAGAGCAGAGGGAAATGACGTTGCCAACAACATGAAAGAGGTCTCCTCCAGCGTGTACACAATAACATCTGAACAACTCTACATCTTTCCCCCCCACTCTGTTTTTGCAGTCACAGTAAATACAAGTCTCAGTAGATCCAAAAGCCACCAGAATACAGCAATCTCAAACAAAATTCTCAAATCAAGCCACCGCATCATTTGCTAGACAGCTAAAATTAGTTAAGATGATTATAGTGAGATGGCTGCAGTTCAGTGCTGGCAGTGACTTGGTCACATGGAACTCCAGGCTGAAAACCCAAAAACTGCATTTTAGGATACTGCATCCACTGGTATAAAAGGGAAGGCTTTATTCACTGACCCCACTGTCCTATTAGGTCAGAAAATGAAACTCCTTGATCTTCTGGGTGCTATGTGCATGGAGAATACACTCTGTCCTGAAGTTGCACAAACCTCATTCTACCAGAAACATCCATGAGGGGAAACAAAAGCACATAGTATAAACATGAGATGAAATGCTATCAGGTGTACTTGCATAAGGCTGCACAACACTCATGTACTCATCCAGTAGGAGCTGGCATAATGCCAGCTGAAATAGCTAAACTGGTGTCTGAGAGGAATCGACTACAGTACTGATCAAATTTGAAATCTACTTAGTTATGTAATCACTCAAAATTTCTAACTGAAAAGGTGTTTTTTTATTTTTATTTTTTTAGCTTTATAGAGAATGAATGAATAAATAAATACCTTGCCTATCCATTGAAAACATGCATTGGAAAGATCTTAGGTATACCTTAGGTTCTGGAGAAGACGGATGTCATTCCTCTTAAAAAACTAGAATATAGCTTAAGTGGCAATGCATACTGCTCTAATTGGTGGTGCAAGTTTTTAATAATGTGTGTTTAAACATTTAAAATTTTTCATCATCAGTAACCATTAACATAGCAAAATTCTTTTTGAACTTATGTCTAACTCTCAAATGTTGATTGACCCTCTGCTTTTCTAACACCAGAGTTGAATGATACTTCTCCCCTCCTTGTTGAAAAAGTGAAACTTAATGGCTCCGAATATTTAAACTATAGCAAAATAAGCAATTCAATTAAAGACACCAAAATGGTGTGGTTTAAATTCCACCACAGCTATGAAATGGGAGAAGGTCAGAGTTCCCTTTACAACTTATCCCAGTTCAGCACTTAGAAAATTGCTGTCTATATTCTGGTGACTAGTTCTGTAATTTTCCCATGCTCTCACAGCACATGAGAATTGAGTAAAAATGTGTTTCAGTAGATGCATTGTTTCAACTGTTTGAGTCTTTGCTAGGAACTGTCTCCACAATTTCATGATATGCTTTGGACAGCAAGTTTTTAGGAGCAGAGACATTTTAATAATATTTTCACAGCTTCCTCAGAGTTTCATAGAACTGAAGCCACTGCGTGACAGATGTCTCTTTGTTTGAACTGATGGTGACCTGATGGCAATAAATAGGAAAACATGAGTCATAAATATAGACAGCTGCATTGCAGTTTACATTCCTCCTGCGACAGGCATACTTCCAAACCTGGCTGTCACTATTTTCTTTTTTGCTTCTTTTTCTAGGAAATAAGTAACATAGGTATATCTCTTTTACTTACCATTTCATTATCTTCACAACCATTTAAAATTTCCTTTCATGGTTAAAAAAATATGCAAATATCTTTGAGCCAAAGAAGCAGGGCAAAAAGATGGAAAGCAGGAAGGAGGGAAGATGAAAGGATAGATGGAAGTTAAGCCTGGAAACATAATGCTAGAGGTTGTCTCCTGGAAATGTTGTTTAACTACATTTCAGTCTCATTATTTTGCATTTCTTTTTACAGATGATCAATTAAAGTCTAGTTAGTCGGGCACGGTGGCTCGTGCTTGTAAGCTTCAGCCTATGAAGCCGCCGGGGCTAGGGATCGCGGTTCGAGTCCCGCCTGGGGCCCGTAGTGAGACCTAGTTCCAAAAAAAAAGCTGGGCGTGGTGGCGTGCGCCTGTCATCTCAGCTACCTGGGAAGCTGAGGCTGGGGATGGCTTGAGTCCGTGGTACCCCAGGCAACGAGAGCCTGCAGTTCCACGGGCAAAAATAAAGAGACCTAGTCTCAAAAAAAAAAAATTAAATAAATAAATAAATAAAAATAAAGTCTAGTTAGAATGTGCCCATTCTCATTCAGATATGCTTTGATTTGGGAGAAATTTAATTCTGCCTGGCTTTTCAACTATCCTCCTTGACAGCATGTATATAAAGTACACGTTTGAGTCAGTTTTTTTGAGTATAGTAACAATATAATGTGACCAGGTTTTGCCAAAAACCTGCAGCTTTGAAAATATAACAAAGGTCAGTTTTCAACTGAATAGTTGAAATCCCTATCATTCCCTACCAATAACTTTCTTTGCGAAAGTGCCTACCTCTGAGGTTCAGAGGGGCAAAGGATGGCAACTGGGGTAAGGTAACTGCCACTTGTGGCTTTAAGGACACTCGTTTTCTCTGTTGATCTCCCTTGTTAATAAACCCTGTTGTTTAACTGCATTTTGAGTGGCAACTGCTATGAGTGGGTGAAACAGACCTGGGGCTTGTGAGTTGGAAGGCCTTTGCCCCCCACCCTTTCTGACCCGATTTCAATACCACATAGAGCCGGCTCAGTCATGTTCTGCTAGTATGCAACCAGCTCAAGACAGCTCTCTCTGGCTCACAGCAGTTCAGCCAGCTCAAGGAGTTTCCCACTGGCTGAAACCATGGGAGCTGATTGACATCAGCTCTGACTGCCTCGATCCGTTTCTGAGGGACTCTCAAGTGACTCAAGGCTGGTAAAACCTTCTCTAACTGGCTCAGTCCGGTACAACCTGGTTCAAACCGATTCAGACCAGGTCAAAACCAAGATCAAGACAAGTCCAACCATTTGAGGAAATTCTCTATCAACAAAGGCTGGGAGTCAGGCTGGGAGTCCCTAAGCCAAAGGCCTGAACCACAAGGTGAAGATGCAACAAAATGGAACAGAAAACAGAATGGAAGAGACAGCCAGCAAGAGGGAGGAGGCACTGATAGATGCTAAATGAGCTTGGAATGGCTGTCAGATGTGAATATAAGGCTGGAAAACTAAGCCCCACGGTCTACCATGTCCCAAGAACTCAGATCCTCACCCAGGAAAAGGGTATTGCTCCAGAAAAGAAAGAGACCAAAGGGCTAAACATAAACCAACAAACAGCAATGAGAAAGGTAGAGTGACCAGAGAGTGGGGGGTGGGAAGGGAGTGTCAGGGACATTCCCAAGGGGACCAACAACCATACTTTGTATGAAATCTAAAATTAAAATTAATTAAATAAAGGTCAAATTTACTCACAGGAGAGAAGAAAATCATCAGCTTTCAAAAGGTAAAGGCTTTAATGGAAGCATGGGGCAGGGCAGTGAAGGCAAATTCTCTCTCCTCCAACCTCACTTCAGTTTTGGATACGACTTTTAATTCTCCCCAGAACATCTTTCAACTTGGGAGGATAATTTGACTCTCAATAGCATCTCAGTTCTGCTATAGCTTTAAGGTGCAGCAACAAGAATGTTTTAATATAGACTAGATAACAATTTCATCCAAATACCCCCCACTCCAATTTATGTTCTAAAGTTGACCCATTATCTTCTGTTAATACTTAATTGAAAAACTATGTCCAGAAAGCTGAAACTAATCTTTGCCTCAAATGATTAACAGTAAAATGTGTCACTTGAGACTTATGATATATCACTTAGGTCAACACACATACAGAGATGCTTATCCCTTGGTTGAAAGACTGTCCTCCTGTTAAATTGTACTATTGTAAGGTACCTCCTAGACACAGGTCTGAGTCTCAGGTCTAATTAACAATGAGCCTAATAACCAGCTGGAACTGTGTCTCTCTGGCACTACATCGGGGAGAGAACAGTGGCGACCATCAGGGAAGAGGGGTTTTTATGTCCAAACAGGCAAAGATGTGAGTCATACAGCATTATCTGCTAGTTTCTCCACCCCTCTCCTGAGGTAACAAACACTTGAACAAGAACTGTGGGAGCTCTACTTCAAGTTAAGAATTTAACCCTACATGTCACTATGATCTAGTATATGTGCTGAGGAAGAGTCTGGCTATGTCTGACCTCAGTCCCTATTCCCCTGTGAGCATTTCTCTGCTTCAATACCTCTATCAGAATCAATGAGACTATGGTATGTTTCTTTTTCCAGTTTCTCTATTATATTCTGTTCCACTGATCTAAGGGACTATCTCTGTGCTAATACATTTTCTTGATTACTACAACTTTATAGTAAACCTTAAAATCACTCATCTTTTTTTTTTTTGTTGTTCAATATCAATTTGAAACTCAGGTTATACAATGATGTGATGTAAGGTATGTGTGTAATCAATTTTATTTTAAAATAATTTCGGTAGTCTGGTACCTTTGCCATTCTATATAAATTTTCGAATAAGCTTGTCTGTGCCTATGAAAACGTTTGACACGATCTTGCTACTTTGTGTATTAAACTAAACTCATTTGAGAAGTGATATCTTTACTTGTTCAGTCTTCCAATTCATGAACACAGCATGTTTCTCCATTTATTTAGATCATTCACAAGCATTTTATAATTTTCAGCATAAAGCTCCTGTATATGATTTTGAAGATTTTGGGTCTAATTTGTTAAGAGGTAATAGTAGATAATGGTCTGCAGCTTTTACTTAGTATTTTTTTTTTCATTGCTTTTGGTTTTAGTGTGAGGGTAATCCTGGTCTCTTAAAATGAGTTGACTATTCCTTCTTTCCCATTGATAAAAATTATCCTGTTGACAAAAATTACAGAATAAGCAAACTTTCTTAGAGAGCATCTTAAATTGGTGTTTTGTCCTTCTTTAATGATTTAGTGATGCAGTGAACCAGTTGGACCTGGTAGTTTCCTTTTCAGGATCTTTTTTTGTGAATTTTAATGATACAGATTACTCCATGTTGCATTTCTTCACATTTATGAGGGCAAAGTTATTTGTAACATTTTTTAAAAAAATCTTTTCAGTGGTTGTAGGAGCTGTAGTGATGTTCATTCTTTCATTCCTGTTGGTAATTTGTTGTTTCACTTTTGTTAATCTTACTAATTTTATCAATTTTTTTCTCCCCAAGAATCAGACATTTGTTTAGTGACTCTTGTTTTCAATTCTATTTTTACTTCGATTCGGGTTTGTGTTTGTTCTTTTTTTAGGCTGTTGAGTCAGGACTTAGTTATTGATTTGAGAGCTTTCCTTGTCCATATGTGAGGTGCATTTATTCAATTTCCCTGTCAGTACTCTTGACAGAACCCCACATGTCAGTATGTTGTATGCTGTCATTCATCTTTATGTACTTTTACAATTTTTTAAGATTTCCCCTTCCATACATTACTTCTAAGTATATTTTTTAAATGCATTTTTAGAGATTTTCTACTGTCTAGCATTAATTTTGAATTTGATTTTATTAGGGTTAAATAACGTGCTTTATAAATTTCAATTGAAAATTTCCTAACCCAGGATATGATCTGTCTTCATGAATGTTACTCAGATGCTTAGGTGGGAAAATATTATGGGTTATTAAATGTCTAAATTTATTTACCCGCTAACAGTATGCCTCTTCAACATGTGATGTTAGAGATGTCATTTTCATTAATTTGATGAATAAAAATTGTTATCTTCTGTGGCCTCTATTCTCATTTGCTATTAAAAAGACTAAGCATCTTTTTGTGTTCATTAGCCTATATATATACTTCATCCTCAGTGCAATGCCTGTGTGTAGCAGATAATTGTTAACATTCATGTATTGTCCTGGATTTTCAAACATGCAGTCAAGGTGTAATTGTTTATGACCAAATGACTGGATTCTAGCCTATGGATATGAAAGCAAGAGGTATTAATCTCTTTTAGCTCTTGTCCTTGAACTCATCCAATGTGATGCTATCTTCCTATGCTGCATCCATTTTAGACACTCTATGCTCCATGTGGCATAACTACAGGATGGAGTAAGGTTACTCAGATTAATTATGCTAACATTTGTATCAAATATGTTAAGATAAAAGCAAAAGTGGTAATAATGATCAAGATATATCCAGTTACTGATTAACTAGCTGTGCCCTAATGGGCATATTAGGACTAACTACTGCAGAGACAAGCAATATACATCCACAAGAAAATAAACTGCCTAATTAACACATGCATATTTAATGCTGGGGAATCCAGTCTTCAAAAAGTCCTCTATTTCAAGTTGATGATTATTTATTTCAAAATTTTGGCAACTTAATTCTACTTTTTTGGTGGCTGTTATTGCTAATTGCTCATTCTTGGCCATTTTTTGCTAGTTGCTCCTATTTGTTTGCAAAATTTTCTTGGCTTATAGTATTGTGCAGTCCACTGAAAAAATGTGTAAGCTATGAATTTCTTTTTACTTATCTGTTTGGAATGTTGTATTTCTAGGATAAAAAGATTTTTCACAAGTTTGAGAAAATCACTTCTCCTAATACTCCTCCTTGTTCTCCTGGTTGGTTTTAAGGATGCAGATATATGTGAAATCTTTTCATTTTATCCTGTAGCTCCAAATTTGACAGTCTTTCTCAACAAGGAGACAAATAGTAAATATTTTAAAGGCGTTGAGGGCCATGTAGTTGGTTATGCCCACTAAAGTCTGCCATTTTAGCACAAAAGCAGCACAGAGAGTATATTAACAAGTGGCAACTACTGTGTTCCAATAAGACTTAAATATAGGCAGCAAGTTGGATTGACCTATGGACTGTTTCGGTCATGTGTTGCTAACTGATAGGGTACATTCTGAGAAATGCATCATTCGGTGAGTTATTGTGTAAACATGCAAGCGTAATTACACAAACCTAATTGCTATAGCTTTACTACACACCTAGACTACATGGTATGCCTCATAAAATATTTAAAATGTTTTTAATCCATTTGGCACTTTAGTATTTAACAAATTATATCTGAATTATAAGCACAAAAATGTAATGTTTTATCATATTGATGTGGGAGACGGTATAAAACAAGATAAAATGTCTACATATTCATTATAAAGGAAAATTTGGGCATTATGTAAAATTTTACATTTTTGTGGAAAAAGTGACAATAAACTTCAAAAGGCAAACAGATTATGAAAAAATGTTTCTATAACAAAGGGCCACTATCTTTTTTAAAAGGAGGATATATACTACTAAGAAAAAGAAAACCCAAGAGAATATAGTACATTAATGACGAGGCAAATCATATTATCAACAGATATATAATACCACTTGTGAATTAAAGACAGATTATATATATTTTTGATTCAGACTGACAAAGAATGAGGGCAGTAATACCAATGCTGGTGAGGATAATGGAAGTGCAGTATCTTCATAGCTGGGCATGGTGCCGCGCGCTTGTAATCCCAGCTATCTGGGAAGCTGAGGCTGGGGATTGTTTGAGTCTGTGGTACCCCGGGCAACAGGAGCTTGCAGTTCCATGGGCAAAAATAGCGAGCCCTAGTCTCAAAAAAAAAAAAAAAAAAAAAAAAAAAAAAAAAAAAAAAAAAAAAAAAAGCCTTACCGAATGGCAGTGGCCCCACAGCAAAGCCCCAAGGGAGGAGACCTACCATCAGCTGAGGGCTGTCCCTTGAGGATCTGCTCTTCCAAAACATATGGCTGGGAGTCATGCCCCAAAGTCAAAGACCTGAAGCATGACTGAAGGAGCAACAAAATGGTGCAGAAACTTCAGAGATGAGACCCACCAAGAAACAAAAATCAATCATACAAGTCAAAGGTGCTCCAATCGGCCTACGAAGGCAAAGGTAGTGCAGGAAAGATAAACAGCAGCTCCACCAAGTCCCGGGAAATCACACCCTCTCCAAGGATGAGGAAATGGATCCAGAAAAGAAAAGGAAAAAAAAAAAGACTAACGGACTAAACATGGACAAACAACAAAAAGAAAGGAGGCAAAGTGACCAGGGGGGATGTGGTGTGGTGATCAGCAATTATACAATCATGTATTGTAAAAAAAAATCCAAAAATAGTTTAGAAATAAAAAATGAGTAGTATTTTCAAACTTAAGGGCACATAGGTCATTCCAATTTTTTACTGGCACTATTCCTTTTGATTGTAACTTCTGACTTAATGCCATTTTAGGTCTACTGATGAAATAGAAAGTTGTTACAGCTATATAAAAAATTATATATATACATATATATGAGAATACTTATTTCAGAATTGTTTGGTAGACTAAACTCATCTGAGTCAATCTATAATTTTTTTTTATTAGTTTATTTTGTTCTTTAGGTCACAACCTCTGTGTTTTTTTTTGTTTTGGGTTACCTCCCCCTCCCTCCTTCCTCTGGTGCCCCTTCCATTCTCTCAAACCCCACTCTTTGTTGTGCTACGTCCATTGGTCTCTTTCCTATGACAGTGTCCTTTCACTGGGTGAGGGACTGTGTTGTTGGAACCAGGCGAGCCTTGCTGTTAGGTTTTCAGTCTTAAGTTTGCGTTGGGTGGCCAGGCTGTATTCATTTGTGACCTGTCCATGTGGATAGGGTGGGGGAAGTGCCCCCACCTGCCAGCGGATGGCTGCTTCACAGGGCAGCCATCTGTAGCTTGGCTTGGCTGAGCCATGTTGCCCTCTGCTCCTGGCTCAAGGGGAGCACAAGAGGGCGCAGGCCTGGTGTCCAGGCCCGCACTGCACTGGGAGGTACCAGCAGGCAAGTGGGTGGGGGGTGGGGGGAGTCCCTTCCATTTCTCTCTTACTCCAGCTAAACTTCAGAGGACCAAGAATATGTGCAACACCAACCTCAATCTATAATTATTTAGATCATAATAAAGCTATACTAAAGAATACTGTGCTTCCTTTCAAAATTAATCAGTATATGTCCATCTAATGACCTAGATGCTAATGATGCATTAAGGAAAAATCAATTGTTGAGTAACAAGTAAAAGATGTTATAGAAACAAGCCCCTCAAAGACTCTACAGTTCAGTATTTGGATAACCATAAAGAAAAACAAAAATATACCAGCTTTGATCTCTTGGTAGCAGAGGTGAAACTTTCTTATAATCGCTAACCTTTATCTTCAAATTGTATCTAAAAGCTCTGTGATATGGAAAAGTATTACAAAGTCAATAACTAGATATAATATTCACATATAAACCAGTTGTACCTGAGTTTTGGTATAGTAGACTGATTTCAGCTATTGACTTTTAAATAACAGTGTGTATATAAATTGATAGGTGGCATTACATAGGGAAGTAAGTTAAAACACAAAATGTTAATAGTCAGAAAATGCAAAAAAGTGCAGAAGAAAAGAATTTCCAGGCTAACTATATTAGAAACCACTTGAAAAGCGCTTTGAAAAGTGAGTTGTAGCAATAATTTTTTAAGTTCCTATAAAGAAAAAATTTTAAGTGGGCCAAGGAGTTGGGAAATCAAGTTAAAAAACAGTTCCTTATATGAAATCCAATTTACAGGCTGACAATGATCTAGAAGAGAGATAATGCTGGTGGAAACCAGAATTGCTAAACTGATCTCCTTGGGCTGAGAAAGTCGTAAGAGATTCAACTTAAATGAGAGCATGCACATCTCCTCAATAGCAAGGAGAGTTGCTTATGAACAATGGTGCGCATGGTTGTGTTAGTGGAGGTTGGTGGAAATTCTCAGATTTCTTCTGAATTAGGTAGCAAAGAATGATGTAGATGGTGATACTGTTTGGAGCTCTCAGCAAAATGCAGATATAAAATAATCTGCTGCCTAGAAAACCAGAATGAATTTACCATGGAAACATAGTTAAGATTTCTATATAGTAATAAGGTTAATTTATGTTCAAAAAGTTGAAGTGAGACTGATTAACATGGTTGTTTCCATAACCATAATTAGCTTCATGGGTGCAGAACAAGCAGATGTATTTCTGAGGTAAATATGAGAAAGGAGGAGTGGAGTTGAGAATGTGTATAAAAGGGAGTGATTGTAACTACAGTCTACTACAGACTTCAGATAAACAGAGAAGTGAAATTGTGAAAGTCATACTTGGGAAAAGGCACTAGGATTAATGGATTATGTAGGTCTTGGGGATGGCTGATTGTGTGGGTCAAGAGATTATATGAAATAAACCAGTGAAAGGAAGAAGTAGTGAGTGACTAGGGTGCTTAAACCTGAGACTGAGGAAAGGTATTAGTTATTGGTAATGACAAAAGAGTAAATGAAGTAGATATTAATCCTCAGCAGAGAGGTCAATGGATCAAGAAGTTTCAGCTATAGGGTGACAGTATGGCAGACTAAAGTACTTTGGAAAACAAGAAGTGAAGAAGGGATAGTAAATGATATGGAGGCATATAGTCTGAGGATCATGATATACCAGAAAGTCAGGAAAAACTGAAAAACACAGGCACTAAGTGCCAGCCTGTGGGAGAGAGCCAGAGTTCAGAAAGAATAGTGGTTCCCAAACTCTTGTGTTTTCAGAATTACAGTAAATTATAGATTGATGGACCCACACCCAGAGCCTCTTGATCTAATAAATGTGAAGTCTGAGAATCCGCATTTCTAAAAATACCCCTAGGTGATGCTGATGCAGGTGGTTCATGGACCACACTTCCAGAACAATTCAAGAACAAAAAGAAACAAAATGGTTGATAAAATATAGGGGTATTATTTATGATTGAGCCTAAACCCCAGAAAACACAATGAAAAGTTGTAGGAATTGGAGAAGAATAAGAGATAGGGACAGGAAAGGTGATTTTCATAAAACCTGGAGATAAGTTGAAAGCAAATAAATTATAAGCAATATTTCATGTTTGAAGTTGAAAGAAGTAAACTCCATGAGAGAAGTTCAACAATTTTTACTTTAAAAAATGTATAACTTAGGAAGTTAACAATTATAAATCAGTATTTTCTCTACTAAACCAACCTATATGTGCCAGGTCCCGTACAGACTGAAAACAGTTATATTATTATTGGTAACCATAATATAGTATTCTATCATATAAGGGCAATTCCAGATATTTATAGAAAAACATCAAACAAGTCATATTCTTTCTCACAGATCTTAAAAGTATTACATAATCAGCATTAAGAAGAACTAGACAGTAATGAAATGTCTAAAGAGAATATAGAAAACACTTGTAATTATACATACAAGCAACTATTATATATCTTAGATGTATCTTTCTAAAAAAAATATATATATGAATGTTATGGTCTGGTATAGCGCACTGCCATAATATAAATATTGGTCACCAAAAAAATGTATTTCAAAGTAAAGAAGCAAATATTAAAAGCAGTTGCTGAGTTTGTTATATGAAAAATAAATAAAATATATATGAAAATATAGCTTAAAGATTTTTTTTGATGGTAATATTGAATAAAAAGAAATAAAGTCAAGAAAACGTTCTATAATATACACACACTTTGGGTTTTTACTTTAGATGCTTTCAAAAGAGTATCTCAATTATGTTACACTTTCAGAGCTGAAAATATTAAATACATGAAACTGACAAATATTTATACATAATTACAATTTTGAGAAGTACAAAACAAAAAATTTTACATATTTAAATAAAAAACCTTTCTAGTTAAGTAAAATTTACACATTAATTGCTATCATATATGCATATATAAAATTATCTTAAGTTCCAACAGAAACTCACATACATAATTAACATTTAGTGTTTGTTATTTTGCCTCAAACTTAATATATTTCAAACCATACATAATATTTTCTTTAAATTTCAATGTAAATTCTGATCATAGAAGTAGCAGAGAATCTTACATAAACTGACATTAAAATCTAGTATTGTTTGTTAAGAGATTCTAAATCTTTTGGAGGTAGAAAATTCAACAGGCACTGTACTCTTAATATGCTTCCATATATTTGTTTTTAAACAGCTATTTTTTGTATTTTAATTGAGTATAGAGGGTCTTTAGTATGCAGTATTCAATTATTTCCAGAATGAATGACATCTAGGAACTTGTTCAAAATTTAGGAGTTTAAAATTATAAAATTTCCTGTAAACTATATCCTAAAAAAAAAAAAAGGAACATATAGCTATTAATAAATGCAAATAAAAATTGTTTAATCGTTTTAGAGCTGCCAAAATACAATATAAGATCTTAGTGTATGAAAGCAATCATTTTACCATATGCATTTTAATCTTTTATCATTTATTTTAATTTGTTGGCTAATTTAAAGCTGAATTTTAATCAAAGTTGTTTTCAAACATTGTCATAATGTCGCTTTGAAGAGTCATATCAATGGTACCAGCCATCTGTAGGGAAAAAGGGAAAATTTTAATGTAATTTAAAGTGATTATGCCTTAATTATTCTATGCAAAAACGACTTGAACCGATCATACAAAAAGAATACAATTTATTTTAACATGAGTGTATATAATTTTATCTTTGTTTAAATTCTACCTGATTTTTATTAAAATACTGTTTATATGATAAATAAAAAACCTACAAGGACACTAAATTTATCTTTATTCCAAGAGAAAAAACTCTCAATGTTGAGATTAAAAGGAACATAAACTGAAATCATGTTGTAACATGTATTTCTTTAATATTTTGGTGCTAAACACATAAAATTATTTTCTGAATGAACCAATACCATACTTATATGAAAGAAATAGAATGTGTAATGTTAAAGCTTTTCTTAATTCTGCCATTTACTAACCATGTAACTTAAGGATTAGTTAACTAAATTTATTCTCTATGCAGATTACCTACTATAGAGCAAACTAAACTGCATGTATAAATATTCAGCATACTGCTATCTATTTAATGCTAAAATAACCCATTAAAATAAATAAACAAGTAATTAAGACAAAGGAAACAAATTTTACTTTAAGGGGTAAGGTGAGTGAGTAGGAATAAAGGGCCTATGGAGTAAAGGATTATGGGTGCTTTGGTCGTGGGTATGGTGTGGTGTCATGCATCCATTAAAAAAATTTTAGAGGTTAATTTAGATTCTCTTCCATTGTCACTAACATGTGTCTATGAAACAATTATTGTTATAGAACCTGTAATTCTCTACACTAATTACTCTTACAGACCATGATTTAAATACTAACTAATGCTATTGGCAATTATGACACCATAATTGGTGTCAGCTATATAATAATGTCAGAGTTATATGGATTTGTCAAGTATGGATCTTTTCAATAGCAAAAACTTAAAGAGTTTAGATTTTCAAGAACAATAGTATGAATATCCATATCAGGTTGTTAGTTTTATCAAATTTCTAGATGTGGCATTATTAGTCATGGTTCAGTGGGCTCCAGGTCTGGAAAAGTATATAGGATATTAGAAATTATATGGGGTTACCAAGTTGGGTTGCAGGATGGCTTAAGTAGATCGCTAAGAAATCACATGTGTGTGACTAAAATCAGGTCCTTGGTCAAGACCTTCAGAAAAAATTCCAAAATCACTAAAGAAAAATTTCTGGCAAAGTACTAACAAAATTTTAACCGATGCTCCTAAAAAACATATAACAGGTAACATAACAGATGGCATTAAAAAATATTGCAATTTAATTAAAATTGAATAAAAATAAAAATGTAGTCCCCAAGAAGTGTTTAACAATGTTTCAAGTGCTTCTAAGTCACATATGGCTAGTCAATATTACATCTGATTGTGTAGTAAAGAAAATTTCTGATTATAAGAAGTTCTATTCAGATCATAATGACCTAATGTAAGCTTTACCATAGTTATAACACTGCTAAATACAATTTGTTTCTACTTTAGTATAAAATAAAAGGCTGACAAAAATTTTGGCACAGTATCTCCCAGGAAATTCATTTATATTACTATCAATACTATAGTAAAAAATCAATGGTTTTTCCCTCATCAACCTAAAATAAAATTCTTTTTTTTTTTTTGAGACTAGGTCTTGCTATTTTTGCCCGTGGAGCCGCAGGCTCTTGTTGCCCAGGGTACCACAGACTCAAGCAATCCCCAGCCTCAGTTTCCCAGGTTGCTGGGATTACAGACACACGCCACCATGCCCAGCTATTCTTTTTTTTTGGAACTAGGTCTCGCTACAGGCTCCAGGCGGGACTCGAACCGCGATCCCTAGCCCCGGCTGCCTCATAGGCTAAAGCTTACAGGCACGAGCCACAGTGCCCAGCTTTATCAACCTAAAATTCCTATGTAGCGTATGAATTTGCATGTCTGTGATTACAAAAATATCCAGCACACAAGGTAAAGTCACAATAATTGAATGATGCCAGAACATCCATGAAGAGAACACTCAATCAGCTGAAACTGAGATAGATGTCAGCAGAGGTTCACTAAAACCACTGATAATTTTATCACATTTGCTCAAAAGTTTGAGAGATACAAAAAATATACAAAAGACCAAATTGAATTACTAGAGATGACATATGCAATGTCTGAGTGAAAAAGACAATGATTGAAATTAACAGATTAAACACTGAAGAAAAGATTTGTGAATTTCTCCAAAATAAAACAGAGGGTGAAAAAAGAATTTAAAAATTAAAAGAACATCAGTGAGCTTTGAAACAACTTGAAAAGCAACCTAACCTATGAGAAATTAGAACTGATAGGTGAGAAGGAAAAATAAGAAATAATGGCACAAATTTTTCAACTTTTATAGAAATTTTCCAACTTTTATAGAAATTATAAATATACATCTCCCATAAGTTCAACAAAGCACAAGAGACATGAAAAAAGCAACTGCTGAAAAAGAGTAATAAAACAAAGTGTTGAAAGTGGTTACAACAAAGATAAAAATTCTTTTGGAAACAAAACAAGCAAGAATACACTGAAGGACTATCCTTTGAAGCACTGAAAGAAAAAATACTAACAATTTAGAATTCTATGTCCAGTAAAACGTAATTTAAAAAATAAATGCAAGTTGAAAGCACATCGACACAACAGTTCACAGCAATTTTACTGAAAATGTACTGCTATGTCTTAGAAGCAATCAATCAAGATATCAGCCAACAGGTGAAGGCATAAACTGTGGTATACATCCATACATTGGAATATTTTTAGCACTAAAATGAAAAGAGTTATCAAGATACAAAGAAAAAAAAAAAGAAAACCTTAAGTATATGTTATTAACTGAAAAAAGACAATCTAAAAAAAGCTCTGTTTTGTATGATTCCAATTATATGACATTCTAGAAAAGGCAAAACACTGGAGATACCAATGGTTGGCAGGGGTTCTGGAAGAAGGAAGGATGAATAGGAGAAGCAGGAACTTTTAGGAAATGTACTGTAACAGCTAATGTATGTCAAAACCCCTAAGTTCAACGCAATGAATGAATCCTAATGTAAAGTATGGACTCTGACAAACTAAAATTGACATATTATGTGTAGGTTGGTTCATAGACTGCAATAAATGTACTGTGCTAACATGAGATATTGATGTTTGGAGTAGTTTGCACATTGATGAGGAGTCTGGAGAGGCATGTATGTGAGAACTACTGGTACTTTCTGCTTAATTTTGCTGTAAATCAAAAACTGCCCTTAAAAATAGTCTATTAATGAAAAGAAGCCCTATAGCGATATTTTCAGATATATGAATGCTGAGAGACTCCATTAACAGACCACACTGCAAGAAATGTTAAAAGTAAGCTTTTTAGAGAATAGAGAAATTGTGCCTGTTGGAAACCTGGATTTAAACAGATGAATATAGAGCACTGGATATGGTAATTACTTAAGTAAATATAAGAACTTTGTATTATTTAAAACTTTAAACATTTTTTAAAATTATTTTTTAATTAAGGTAATATTTAGATCCCCAATTAGGTTGCCACCATCGTGCACTTAACCAACAAATCTCCCACAGTCCATTGTGCTTCCTTCCCTCTTTGTTCCTAGCCCTCTCCAACCTTTCTCCCCTCTCTGAATGTTTCAATTCTGTAATCAGCTTTCATTAGTTTTTAAGGATTTAAACTTTTAGAGATAATTATGCAATAGCATAAAAGCTGTAAGAGAAATGCCATACATGTAAATTCATTTCTCCTTTACAAAAGGGTTTATTATCCCACTTTAGAAATAAGGAAATTTGCAACACTGAAAGGTTAAGTAAATTCCTCAGGACTAAATCTAGTAAATGGCAGAACCAGAATTTGAACCCATGTGGTTTAGTAGTTCCAGGGTTTATACTCATTACTACCTTAAGACAGTATCTTGTTATTATGAAATTTTTATTTTAGTCTGATTTCAGAACCTAATCCTCATTAAAGAAGTAACACCATTGTCACTGAAAAAACAACTGAATATATCTTTCAGTATGCAAAGGTTACTGTCTTGTTAAATCTTTCCTTTGTTAGATTTAGTAAAGAAAAAAAATCACTTACTGCTTCTCTCCTCCTCCGCTCTTGCTCTTTCTCCCTTGCTAAATTACGGTCTGTGAGAAGCCAGAGTTTGCATTTATCCTGAGCTTCCAATGACTGCTGATGCTCTTTTTGCTCTTCTCCAAGGTGTTTGTTTTGCATTTTATTTGAAAATGATTCTAGACTGAAGCCAAGATCCCTTGAAAAGAAAAAAAAAAAAGAGTATGGCTTAAGGTTTTTCAAGTTTTTTTAAGTTTATATTACCAAGACAACTTGTTTAAATGACAATGAAATATTCCAGGTATCTTCTTTTCATATATTATACTTTTTTATGACATAATTTTTAAGCTTTATTTTTGATGTAAATTTTTACATAGGAGAACATACATTAACAAAGTGAAGATTTTAGAAACTGACCAAGGTGGCTCAAAATCCTTTACTTTAGAAAGCAACCAATAAGGCATTTCTAGAAATGTCTTTATAATTTATATGATTAATAATCATGTCTTTATAATTTACCAATATCAGTATCTTTTTTCCACTTTTGGGTAACTATTATTATTTAATGACAGTAACCATTCCGCTATGCTGAGCTTCAAAAATGTAGATTTGTTCAATTCTGTTGTGTCCACATATATTATTTAAAAATTTTCAGCTTAAATTCATCTCCCAATAGCCCCCAGCTCCTTTATTTTGCCATAGTTAACTTGCCCAATGATAAACAAAAATCTATTAGCCATTCTTATCAATCAACATCTCTCTACTGCTTCACTATCAAAGTCACTTCTTTCATTACAGTCATTAATGTAAATCATCACTGTAAGGTGGTGGTATTGCAAATCTGAAACCTGAAATAATCTTTTATTGGTGGTGTTCCACTAGTGTCTCTTTAACAAGTTAATTAAATACTTGACTTTATTTTCTGTCCTCTCCAAAGTAGATGCTACTATTTATCAATAAAATACATGAATCGAAATTTACTCTTCTTACAACCATAATATGCTCTGCTCTACTAGAAAAGATATTTAATATATTTGAAATATCTATCTATAACGTCTATGGTTTTAGCCTTCTTTAATCTTATAAAATACAGACCTCTGGTTTTCTTGAAATACTTTTGATTCCTTTGTATTCTGTTCCAGATGTTTCCTTATTAATTCCTGTGTTCGAGCCTTTACTTCCTTCTCTATCGCTGCCTTCCTATACTGGTTGAAGAGCTCATCTGACGACTTCTGTATACATGGTGTTTTGACTGGCTTGCCTAAACTTTTCCAAGAGTCTGCATTCTTGATCTTTATATCCTAAAACAGATAATTTGATTCAGTACACATCTACAGATGATAACCAAATTTGAGAAGAAAAATAGTACTTTGACACAGTAATTGATCAAATAAAAAATCCAAATGCTCTTGAGTCTCTCTAGACTTTAATGTAAAGGGTATAAAGTCAGAGAAAAATATGAAGATATGATAACATAATAATTCAATTGTTCCCCAAGATCAAGCTGTATAATACCATATGTTAACTATTCCAATTTAATGCAAAATAGATATTATAAATATAGGAAAATAGTCAAGGAATATAATTAAACTAGTAATTGTAATCAAGATTTTTATGATCTTAGAGGGATCTTATTAGTTCTACAGAAAGTATACAAACTGTTAATGAAGCAAATAAGATGATGCCATAAGAAAGGCACAGTATTTGCTGAGAAAACTCAGAGATAACTATGTCTTTCTTTGGTATAAAGAAAAAAATTAATTGGTTGTGAACCATTCTTAAATGGCATACACTACAGCATGAACTACAAGTTCAGTGTTGTAGATAAATACATCAAAATTACATCTTAAAATACCTCTAATGTCATGTGCGTGTACAATTTTAATTAAATTCCTTCAGTATTTATGAGAAAAAAATAACATTGCTCTTACCTTCTGCACAGAAGCTTGATGTTCAGATTCTAACACCACTGTATCCTGAATGTCAGATGATTGCATCACAGGTTGATTATTCAGATGTTGTCCAGAATCACCTAGATGCACGCATTTTTATAATTATATAATTTTTATAATCAAGATTTCATTTTGCTTGTTCAGAATTTGACTCTTCCCTCCTTCTCCCATCCTCCCCTCCCCTCCCACCATCTAGGTTAGAAACAGTAACACAGAATGACTAATTTGTGATGCTTCTTAGCTTTGGAGTATTCTTAGCTGGGGAATAGTTACACAGCAAAAGAAACATTTTATACTTGAAATTTACATTATCTCCCTGCCCCTCGCCATGCACTAAGTAGTAAAAAATATAGCAGACACTGTGGCTCACCTACCAAAATGTCCCCCTGCTATAGCATTTCTCCACTTATGTAGATGACCTCAGATCCATATATGACTCTTGATTAGATCAAAGCAATCATAGTAATTCTATCCCCACTCTAGTGAATCATTTAAGAAAGAGAAGACCTCAGCCAGTTTAGGGCACCTAGGAAAAGATGTTGGCAAGTGGTGACACTGAGAAAGAAAACAGAAAATGGAAGAACTAAGACACCAGATACCTATGAGGAGATAAAGAGTAAAAATTCAAAAGCTGGTTGGTTGACTGAGGTAAAAGAACGGAATATGCAACCCTGTTAACTGCTAAGCTTTCATATTATTATTTCATTAATTATGGGTAAAGATAACCATTGAAAAAGAACTAAGAAGGCCTCAATCAAACTATGCCTAAAGTAGCTGACCTACATTGGGCTACTGATTATGTGTGCTAATAAAATCCCTTACTGTTTAAACCAATTTCAGCTGAGTTTTCAGTCATTTGTGACAAAGTCAATCCTGATAAATGAAACTTAACTAAGTCATTTCAATTTTAATTCTCTCTAGGTCTAGTCTATATGCAAGTGGCAATTGGATAAAGAGGGCAAAGGAAAACTAAATAGCTATTTTTGTTAACTGACTCAAATTCACAAATCCTAACCACTTACTGTAGTAAGATGAGTTTACAGTTCAGCTTCTACCACCCATCAAACCCTTTGAAACACTGATTCTCTGGGTAAGTCACACTCATTGAAGTTGAAGCTTGATGAAGAAAGGAACACTGAGGGATCACAGTAAGTACAGGAGGGTAAGACAAAACATTACTAAAGGATGAAAGTGAAAACATTTAAAATTTTACGTCCCTATATAGGTTCAATGTTTTCTCACTTCACTGAAAACAGAAAAGGAAGAAAAGCTCTAACTAGAGAATTCCATCTTTTTGAGATTCTTTAAGAAGTACAAAGAGTACATTTTTTGAGAGAAGTAAATTCTTAATGAATCTCAGTTTTCTTACTCTTAGTTGGAAAGAGGGGTCAGTGCCATTATCAAGACTTCATTAAAATGTGGGGATGAATAAAGAGAAATTCAATTATAATGTACTGTGTTTAGACAGGCTGGTGTGATATGTACAAGAGATGTTCAGTAGAGCTATATAGACATGCTTGAGGCCTGGTTGTTTGACACGCAAAAATGGGACTAGAAGACAGCAAGACATTTCTCCAAGAGAATGAACAGATTACTACTCCCAAGGTATGGTACGCTTGGGTAAATGGGAAGGCCGCGATGATAGATGATGACTAGCTGATAAAACTATGCTTTGGAAAATGGCTGGGAAGTCCTGGAATAAAGCAAAAAGAAGCTTAAGAATGTAACTCCAAGAATCATATGCATTTAGAAGTAGGCAGATAATAAAGAGGAACATCTAAAAGGAACATCCAAAGAGATGGGATGGTAAAGAGAATAATGTCTCAGAAATGTGTCACGGGTCCAAATCTTGAAATACATTTTTATATGGATGATGCCTGAACACTTCAAAATTCCTCTTTTCTCATACTTCTGTTCTTCAGCTGTGATGCAGGTCTGTCAATCTGGCTCAGTATTCAGTGAATATCATCAAAATAAACAGTTTATATCCCCTGTTATTAAAAACCAAGCATAGATTCTTCTTTTACAGATTTCAAAGGGTCCCAACTGTCTATACTATTACTGTTATGTCCCAGTTCTCCAGATATCAAGATTCTGTATGATCTGAATCTGTTCTACATTTTGTATTCCTATTTTTCCAGCCAAAGCTTGAATTACTATTTACTTTGTTACCATCATTCATATTGTTTCCTCAATCCAAAATCCTCTTACTAGTTACCTAGTTACCTTCATTCATGCTGTTTTCCTCTATCCTTTAAACCCTAGCTACACATAGATGTCTTATTTTTTCCTCTAATATCTAGCTCAAATGCTACGTATTCTGTAAAATATAATCTATGAAAAAGATTGGGTATTCTGTCTTCTTTCCCTCCTTAAATTTTATTTTTGCTTCTTTGAGGGTACATTATTGCTATTTCCTATGCCAGCTGCTTATTTCTCCTACTAGGTGGCAAACTCCCTGACTTTTTTTGATATATTTCTCATTTGCTATGTTAACTCACATTGATCCTACAGCATATATTTTTTAAAGTTCTTAATATAACTGAGTGAGGGGTTTTATGAGAAAGGAGTAAATTAGGGTTAGGAATCTTCTGTGACTAAAAAATTCAACTTATTTTAATGAACAAATTAGACATCTTCCAGTTCATGAAGGCAGGGGTTTTGAAGAAACTAAGCAATTAGAAGTTCAATTTCTTAAGGCTTATGTGTGCTAAAATTTCATCAAATTATTTCTTTCAATAAAAAACTTCCAACAGGATTCTCAAAAATTTTCATTGTTTAAAGGCTTGACCAAAAATTATTTCCACTGAGATTAATCTCCAGAAGAGCAAAATCTTAAGCATCTTCTAGTTTATAACATTTGCAGTTTCCTTTGGGCACAGTGCCACCTGTAGTTGGCAAGTAAGAACCACTTTGGTTCAGGAAATTGGATACAAGTGGTAAAATAGCCACTTAAACATCATACAAACTTTCCCTTTTACATCATATTCTCACAAGTAACAAATAAATGGAAATAGCAGTAGTTCAATAAATTAATTCTGACTGAAGACTTTAGTACTGCAAGCCTCGTATTTCATAAATAGGGTGTTTTTAAAAAGTAGAAATAAAATACCACCACGACTGCACTCTTTTCACTGCTTTTCATGGTCTTTATTACTTTTCCAGGCCATCTGACCCTTCTTCTCTTCTACATAAGTATCATAATGACAACAGCAACCTTTCCCTAGTTCTCTCAAATCAACTTTCAAGTATGTTCAAATATCTCTGATTCAAAACAAAACCTCCTCTAGTCCAAACAACACAGTCTAACTTCTGTTAAGGCCACAGCTGTCTTTCCATTCTCTCTAACAAAGTTCTGGAAAGAACGGCTGATAGTCAGATTTTTATCACCATCAAAACAATCCAGCTTTTGCACCAATCACCATAAATATTAAAATCTTTTCCAAAAAACAATAGATTTCACGTTGCCCATTTAATCTTTTCTCCGTGTCCGACTCTAATGCTTTGTGGCATGTAATAATCTTGATTTGTTTTTAATATACCTGTCTTCCCGAACTTCAAGTATATAATTTTGTTTCTTCTCTTACCTTTGATTACCTGTTTGTTTAACTTACTAATTTTTCCTATTTTTATTAAGGAACTTCCGGTTTCCAAATTTTGTCCATCCTACTCTACACACTTTTCTGGGTATTTACATTCATTGTTATGGCCAGAGTAAAAGACATTCATTCTAACAAAGTTTATCCATTCTGCCATAAAAATATCTAATTTATCTACATCTTTTCTATACCTTACTGTCTTTGTTTTTGTTTTCATAATTTCTTTCCTGGACTATATAGCTTTCAGATTTCTTACTTAGTCCCAATGACACCAGGGTACCTTCATTTCATCCACCTTCTATATAGCGAACAGCAAGCTTTTCCAAGTTATGAAATCTGACTCTATTATGCTCTTGTTTGAAACTACACATCATGTATGAAAGACTTAAATATAGGTCTAATATTCAAGGTAACTCATGGCCTAGAACTGCCACATCTTCAGTTATTCTCCAAATATCTAGAAATTAATTTTCCAGAAAAGAATACATCTAAATGTGTCATACTCTGGATTTTTGTTTTTCTGCCTATTTTGCATCCCTGTGTTGCTTTAAATATTTTCTCCCATTTTCCACTCCTTTACAATAAAGAGTTATAGCTCAAGTTAAGTAGAAAAGGGGATACTCAAAGACTGAATAATGGGAACTTTCACTGGAAGCAACAAAGGAAGATCTATATGTCTCATTCTCCCAACCTGTGCTGTAGTAACACAATTCAGACATTTCTTCTGCCTTGGAGAAAACCCAGCCCATGGAGGACAAGTGGAAACCAGAAAACAGACTAGAGGGAAGGAGACATGGATAGGGAATTTTCACATGTGCCTCTAGTCTAGGCCCGAATATTAGTATTCAGGGATTCAGCAGATGAGCTCATCATTATTAGGCAAGAATCCTTGAGCCATGCACCTCCTGTGTGAAATAGATAACAGACATGGTATTTATAGAGTTAAATGACTAATAAAAATTTTGTCAGTGAGGGGCCCACATCCCAATGTATACAATCTATATGGAAACAAGTTGCACATATTTTCTCTAATCTAAATATGAGTTCCTTTGCATATAAAGCAAACCATTTCTAACAATGTGTGATTATTATTAACCTGAAGTTTACCAGTTATAATTTTCAGTGTCCCATCTTATATCCTTTATATATCCTTATATCCCTATATATCCTTATATTATATAGGATTTTCATATATAGATTTAGAAGTCGGGTCCTTGATTGTAATTGTTTTCTTGTTAATTTCTTACTTGAGGGAGGCAGAATTTGTAAAGGTGATATGTTGTTCACATTCTGTAAATGTTCAGATTCTTGATTAAATATTAACTGGAGGTGATTTGGTTGTTCTCCACATAAATGTGTAGTCTGATATATAAGGGTCGTATTCAGAGAGCTTGTATCTTGCACAGAAGATTGTATCTAAGACAAAATCAAATAAAATTATCTTTCAGAGGTTTTGTTTATTGTAGTAAACCACATTATAGCATAAATTTCAGGTGTGTATAATTAAAAATCAACATATATATATATACACCACATTAATTATTTGTTTTAACCACACATGAAATATAACTAAGAAAACTGAAACATCTTTCTCAAATGTATTATTTAAGTTATACAAAGTTAAAAGTATCACTATCTCACAGAGAGAAAACTTAGATTTAAAAAGGTTAAATAACGTGGCCAAAGTGTAGCATATTAGCACACACAGACATACATATTTTAGTTATTATAACATATGCTACTTAAAATGCTCTCCTGTGAACTATGAAATCAACTTAGTTTTCTGCTACATCTACAGGCTAAATCACGTTCCTTACCCCTTTTTCCTAGTTGAATTATGGACAATGGAAGGTTAAAAAAAAAAAATCACAATCTTTGATCCATAGGCTAACAACAAATTTTGATTCAGTAGTCAGTTATCTATAAAGTCAAATGGCTCATTTAAATACTGTAAATCTAACTTAATGCTGACTATGTGCAGAACACCAAACAAAGCCCTCTAAATTATCTTCTTTAATAATCATGCTATGGGTCACCCCCATTTTTACAAAAGGCCTTAGAAATAATAAAAGTAACTTATCTAAAACCTCATATCTATTCCATGGTAAATTAAATTATAGCATCAAAGTCTAGGTATCTTATCTAAGCTTTGAGTAGCAGACAGTACAGAGATGAGTAAGATAGTCTTTCTCCTCTCTAGTAAAAGGGTTGAAGTGAGTGACTAAATGAAAGTGAATGAAAACCTATGTTAATTTGAATAAAATGGAATTTCATTTAATTTGGAGTAGATATGGATAGACATAGGAAAGTTTAGTCAAACAATAAAATACACCCACTCTCAAAGTTCAAAGTTAAATGCTGAGATTTAAATCAGCAAAAATCACTTTCTGAAATACACAAATATATGTACTTGTTCACGATCCTATCCAGTCATGTTTATCATAAATGGGCATTTAATTCCACAGTGAATGAAACTTAAAATATTTTGGCTATAAACTGATCATAAAAGTAAGCACACTATATGTTATATATTGAGAATGCTTCCAAAATTCATTCATGATGACATAATTTTCTGATTTCACTAATGCCTATGACAAGACATACTACCTACGTCTCTTTTCTATTCTAACACCTTAGCTTTTGATATCTCACACCTCCCAAATTAAATATTAATATTACACTAGGTATTCAGACCCACCCAAGCAATCTAGTTTCTTACAAATACCCTATACTTTCATATTTCTCTGAAGATACTTTGTGCTTCCCTCCTCTTCATGCTACTATCCCTGTTTAAAAAATAAATCCCTAATCTTTATGTCAATATGCTAATAATTTATTCTATTTTTCTGCAAATTTCAAACTTTTTAATTATTCCCTCTCTGTCAGGCAGTTTCTTTACATTGTCTCAAATTATGAATATAAATTAGTATAACATTAGTTGTACAAGCTCTTAACCAAATGATTTATATTTCTTCTCCCGTTAGAGCTCCTTCAAGATAGTGTTATCTATGTTGTAGTCACCTAGCCAGTCAGATAGCATCAAATAAGATTACTGTAGTTCTGTGTTTAGGTGTTTGGGGGGAATAAAGTGTTTTACAGGAGGATGATATGAAATGAACTGGTAAAAGAAAAATTACTGTTATGCTCAAAGCATGCCAATTACTAATTTAACATTAATGTGCTGAAATTAATAGATGTTAATTACAAGCTTTATCTTTAGAAATGCTCTCTTTTTCCTATTAACTTTTATTTTGACAAATTCCACCTTACTACGCACACTTTAATACATGCATATGGAGATACTAGTACTGTCTCTCTCTGGCTAATCCTGTAAGGCTAAACTGAAACACCTATAAGTTTTTCTATTTATGTTCAATTTATAGAAGTTACATTTTACAAGAAAAAGGCAGTCGAATAGTTTATTTTCTTCAAGAAAAAAATATTTAAACATTTGACAAACTTAAGAGTAAAAAATTTTTTTCATGCAAATAAAAGCAAAAACAATTCTAAAGAAAGTTACTACTCCAATTTCAAAATTCTAAGGTATAAATTAAATAACTTACCTTTACATTTTCTTTAGAAGGAGAATCATTCTGCTTTACTTCCGTAACTTTAGGAAACACTTCTGTAAATGTATATAGATAAATATTTCAGTATTTTCCAGCTTAAAATATTACTATCTACATCATAATTTTCTTTTTATATTAGAAATGGTGATTTCAAGGAAGTGCCTTTACTACCAACCTCTTAAACCAAGAAATCCTTAGTTACCAGGTTTTGCTTTCTTTGAGTCAGTCAAAATGTAAAGAACACTTGCTTTGAAATGGGATATTTTCTTTTCCACATAATGGAATAAATATCAATTTCAATTTGTTATTATATAGGCAAAAAAAGAATAGTGCGTTACTTCACAGTAAAGAACTTGGATAAGTGATAGTTTTAAAAGGAACAAGTTATAACAGAGATTAGTAAGTCAAACATGCAGTACTACTCTACTACAAGTATACTTCTACAAGTAGCTATAAATAGAGCCATAAGAGGCTTAAAACAATTAAGAAGTTACTAAGTGAAGGGTAGTCATATATCTGAATGTCTTATTAAAAGTGAAGTGATTTGATTTTGTGGTAAAGTCTGCTTTGCTTGCTAAGCAATAACAATAAAAAGCCCATCTAATTAATATTCTAATTACTTCCAAACTATTTGGCAGCCTCAACTATATAATAACAAATAAGTTTCTAATACCTCCTTTCCTTTAGAAAAATCTTTATAGTTGTCAATGGAAGTATAAGTAGATATAAAGTAAGACTTCTCTGCAAGGGTGCTAATAAGGTTCCTTTTTTCTTTATCCTACAATTGACTTTGGTATTATCCTCCCAAATCACAAGCCTATTCAATACAGCCAAGCACCAAATTGATGCCTTGACTCATCTCTCCAGGCTAGTTTTCATGAACCATGTAAGCATCATTTGCTTCAGGTTCTAGTGCACCAAGGCTGGTCAACACCAATCTTATTCAAACTTAAAATATTCTAATTTTAATAATTACCTTCTGCCTCCTGAAATGCCATCAGTTTCCACTGGATGTGTTACTGTTCTGTCCTCTCCTAAGATGTTTGATGCTGGACATTGTTAAAATTGCTAAATGCCACTCAATGACGTGCTTTAATTTAAAGAATTCAAGTATTTAAAATGACACGAACCATCTTAATGTCACTCCACTAAATATTATTTAAGTGTCAAGCGTTAGGTGGAAAAGTAGGGGAAGAAGACAGACTACAAATATTGAGACTATGGATTCAGGTAGCTTTCACATTGAAGGGGAAAATTATGATTTTTAGCTCTGAACAACAAAAAAAAACCCCAGACTTTATTAATATGATCATAAGACATATGTACTCCATATATCTATCTTAACCATTCAAATATGTGCCTAAACTATATTATTCTACAAGATAAACTCTAAAGCATCATAAAAATATGACATACCATGATACCATGTTAGTGTTCTGCTAAAATATTCAAGATTATCTTTGTTTTCTGACACATAAAACAAACTTAGAATTATTATAAAAATTAGCACCTCCAAGTCTAAAGGCATCAAAGAATTCTAATTTAAAGACCCAAACCACCTGTATCATATGTCTCATAAAATCTTAGAGACTATAATGACAGCCTGTAAATTAGTATTTTGCTTCTCAGTTTAGTCTTACATAGCTTACTTTCCAGGAACATAGTAAAATAAAACTGAATATTTTCTGTTTATTTATGACATTTTGGCCTTTAGAATAAAAGTCAAACACACATTTTCACTATGTAGGTTAATATAACATTTAAATTAATGAAACCTTACCAGGTCCTACCAACATCAACTAAATTGAGCTCTAGAGTGACTATAAAATCAGGCAACTAATTTCTCCAATTATCTGTGATTACATCACACCTAATGTATGCAGATAAAATTGGGTAATATACATAAACTACTAAACAAAAACATACTACGTACATTCTTTAATGTGCTCTATTTTCATATCTCCCCCCAAAAATCCTAAGTATAAAACTTTGATTGCAAAGTTTTGATTTTAAGCTGGAAAAGAATTTAATCATAGAAGGGTGCTAGAATCAAATTATTTGATTAGAGATTTTAATATCTATCACCAATTAAAGCACTGTTTTATCTTTTCAGGAAATTTTTTTTTTTTATCTATGTAAGCTATGTTCTATAGATAAAGATCAAACAATATGTGTGTGCCTTTTTTTTTTTTTCTTTTTAAGAGACTAGGTCTCACTATGTTGCCCGGGGTAGTTCCGAATCCACGGACTCAAGTGATCCCTAGCCTCAGCCTCCCAGGTAGCTGGGATTACAGGTGCACGCCACCGTACTGGTTCCAAACAATTTGTTTTTGATGTGAAAAAGTTTGCTTCATTTAAAAAATGTTTTGGCATTTTTCTTTGAAGTATTTGATACTAGTTTTAATATAAGAAGAACATATCAATTATAAATTGCACATTCCTTTTACCCAGTTTATTTAAAGTTCACTAGAAATCAGGAAAAGAAACAAACACAACAAAAAAAATTTAGATGGTTTTCCAACAGGCAGCACAGTAGAATGCCCTGGGGCATACTTTGAACACTATTATACCTGGCCCCTCTCAGATTTGGACACTATTTTAAAGTTTTTACAGGTGATTCCAATGTACTGCCAAGTCCCAGGATAGCCTTTTTTATTTAGGGAGAATCAGTTTGAAAAGAACATTTTTAAAAAAATGCACAAGACAAAATTTATCACTATTTCTAATACTCAAAGTTCAAGTACAGATTTTAATTTATACAAGTATTAAATCAAGGTTGGATCCTTGAATTTATCCTTCTTTGCTATGAAAACACTTCAAGTGATGAGAAACTAATAAGTTTCAAAAACTTAAATGGCAGACTGTCAAATCATTTTTCTAGTTTGAATGGCAAAAATTACTGCATAGCTGTTATTCTGTACTTCCTATGTCACTAAATCACCCTTCCCCTAATTTAGTAAAACAAAAATCTATATTTGAACTGTTTGTCCTTTTAACTTTACATTAAAAAAAAATCACATCCAGTCACTTCTACAGAAGATCTACATTGTAGGACCAAACAAGAAAATTGTTTCTTTATTGCTACTCTGAAGTTACCCATAACTAGGAAAGTTTATAGATGGAGCAATTATAAAGAATGTAATAAATGTCATTCTATAAACATTATACTAATAAAGTCAATAAAAGCACAATGTCCAATGGAAGTTCTGTCTTCACTTTGTCCTAGTGAGTGCTGAAGACTTGATGCCATAATCACTGAGCTTCTCTGTGTGTAACTACTTACTTAATAATTGAAATGATAAACATTCCTGAGAAATATTCTATTCCATACTAATAAAAAAATATGAGCTTACATTTAGATAGGTCCTGGAAGTTTCAATTAAAAGCACTAGTACAAATGAACTGCTTCAGTTGCTTCTTAGTCACATTATTAGTTGCAAGATTAAAACTAATTATATTCTTCCCTATTATATTACTCAAGATAGTTCCAAGGCTGTTGAGCAATAGAAGTTCAACAGCCTGCACCTCACGTGTATGCACCAGCAAAACCAAGCTAACAAAGGATATATATCCATCAGGAATTCATTTCATTGTCAAGTTTCATTTCCATCTTTGACCTGACATTCAATGATGTCTTGGCGGTAATGAAAAATAGTTTAGGAAGACCTCTTATTTAGACCAATGTTTAATAAACATTCTTGACTTAACGGTACATGAAAATTTGCAATGTTGATATCAGTCAGGAAGATATTTAAATGAAAAAAAATCAAAGCACTGGAATTTTAAATTAAGTAGTCCTTCAGAAATTTTTAATTAAGTAGCCTACAAATTCCTCATTCTTGTTTGTCAATGGTTTGGGGTTTTACTACAATTCAATCTTAGCACTGATTTATATCTTGTTTGAAATGTTAGGAATTTTAAATGAAACTTCCCTCAGAAATCTGCTCTGCCACTTAGTTTTATTTAACAAAGCAGAATTCTGTATTTTTCAAAAGTGCATAAAATAAGGTTTGAAAATACATAGAAAATAATTTTAAGTAATGTGGAATAAACAGTTCTTTACAACACTTACATGTTTTTCAAAGATTTACTCTTAAAACATTTTGGCATATCTAACAGAATGATTCTCAGTAAAGAGAAATCAATTCACAATAAATGATAACTGCAAAAACCCAAGGCTTAATGGTATTAAGGAATTTAGGAATGTTAATTTAGAGCTCTGTTCCTTATAATCAAAATGATAAAAGACAGTTAGTTTAAAAAAATAATATATAATTAAATTGCTATAAAATTTAGGAAGACAGGTATTAAAACAGAGATTAAGAAAAATTTACTAAAGCTCATATACTTCTATCAGAAAAGCATTTTCACAGACGCTTTCAGAGAGGTTTCCTCTATCAAATATTTGAAGAAATGAAATTATATTCACGTCTTATCTTGAATAATCAGTAGACTTCTTAACCAGAGTTCTGGGAATCAAAACACTGAACTTGTAAGTTTCTGGACAAATCTTAATAAATTTTAGGGCTAAAAATTTTACTTATATTTTCAGTTAATTTTTATTAACATAACAGATAAAATTTTTGCTAGCATGGCTAATTTTCACATTTTATTTTCTCAGCAAATGGCCCCATATTTTCCTTCTTTAAAATTTAGTTTTGGGATTTGTCACCTGCTCCCTGAGAAAGTCATGCAAATAATTAAGAATGGCAGATGCTTCACTTAATCTTGTGCAAGATATTATTGACATGACCCAATTTAATTATTTTTTACAGTTTGCATTTTTATAGTTCTTTTGTTGTTCTCAATAAAGTAAAAATTATGCTTAGCTTACACACTAGCAATTATGAGTCTTGCAGTATTTTAATGTTTACAACTGAAGTTAATGTTTAAGACAAAAGCTCCTATTGCTTCTTCTCATTTATTAATCAAAAAACTTTTTTCCTTAGTAAGCCAGACACTACACTTGCAACCTCTAAGACACATTATAGTGTTTTCCAATACATATATAGTTTGAATATATGCTTATAAAAGCATTAAATTTTAAAGCTAAAGGATAACTCATATTACCATTTAAGAAGACAAACTGAGTTCAGTGCTACAAATCTAAGCTTTATCCTTAATGTAGGTTGAAATTTTAAAAATTGCTACTTCTTAACAATAAAGTCTTACAAACACAGCTTGTTACTGGAAAAACATGACATTAAACAAAAATGTCTACTATCAAAAATTCAACAGTGTTTTATCATTAAGAACATATAGTGGATGATAAACATTCTTTCCTTCCAGCAACATACTGAGAATTCTATCAGAAACTAGTAGCTCTATGAAAATTAAGTTACTTATTAAAGCACTTTGTGCTTTGGTAGTAATTTTCCTCTAGCACTCAAAGCATTTACTGGTCAGTAGTCAACACATAATTAGATAATTAAAGCTAATAGTATAAGTAAATTTTATCCTACAAATAAAAGACAAAATGCTCTAACTTATTAGGTCACAAATACTTTATTAGATGAAATTACAAATGCTAATTACAATTTAAAGTACTAAACGTAACTTGCTTTTCCAGTAATATTTTGTTTCAAAGTCAAATATAAGGAAATTATGTATAATCAAAGCCATAAATTTAAAAATTTTCTAGGAAGACAAATTCCAACAAAAATAAAACATTTTTATTGTAACAAAAATGTTTACCATTCAATACTTAAGAAATGTAAAAATAAAAGACAATATCAGAACCACATGCATGCTAACTAAATGAACCCAAAGTGAAACAGATGGTCCTGCAAGCCAGCAGACCCTTCCTACAAGTGATGAGGGATATTCTTACAAAAGGTAAGAATACCTGCTGTGCCAATAGTCTGTGTGGGATTTCTCTTAAAAAGAAAATTGAATTTCATGACAAACAAGAATCACCCCATTTAAAATAAAGCAAAATTTTAGGCACAAAAGGACCCAACATTCTGATTTTGCCTTTTGGTAAACAAGTCAGTTCCTTGAGGCATTGATAAAGGGTCCACTCTATAACCATCAATGAAAGAGAGCACAAGGGAGAGTTAAGCTTGACAAAGATGATACGCTATGCAAGTCAATATGGTATTTTAGCATTATTGAGAACCTGAATTTTAAATACATAGTTCTATATAAGGAGGACAATATTCTACTGTGAAGAAACGACAGAAGTGAAAAAAAAAGTTGATTTACAGTTTCTGGAATGACTGGCTTCTCAATTCAAAATGATTATTCATTTTCAGAATATATTACCACAACAGGAAACACTTTCAACATTAGAGTGATCTGATGTAACAGGAGATGTCCTCAAATAATCTTTTATTTCATAAAAAGAATTGAAGACCGGCATTTTACTATTTGATTTGTTCTAGTAGTAAGATCTGATACTATAGATTGAGACTATATTGCCTTTAATAGACTTATTTTCAACATTACAAACCTATAATCCACATATGTATAATATGAGATTTCATTTTACACAGCAACTCTTTTAAGAAAAATAGTAATACTGTCAACATGCAATTAAATGTGTGGAATCAAAACCACAGATTCTGGGTAACTCACAGATACTTCAAGATGTAAGTTGCAATATTACAAAGAAAGAGTTCTCCCACAAACAGAAGCATATGTAAGGGGACCGCTAACCTGATTCAGAATCACTGCTGTCAGAGGAACTTGAATTGCTGCTACTACTTTCAGAGCCTGAGGCGCTGCGGCTGCGGCTGCGGCTGTGGTTGCTGCTGCTGCTGCTGCTGCTGCTACTGCTACTGCTGCTGCTGCTGCTGCTGCCGCTGCTGCCGCTACTGCTGCTGCTACTTTCACTCAGTCGGGAACCACTTCCCACTGTCTTGGATGATGGAAGTTTCTCACCTATGAAACATTAAAATAACAGAATGAAATAGCTACAGAACAATAAAACAAAAACAAAAAACAAAACAAAACAAAAAACCTGCTACTTGCATTTTGTTTGACGTTTTCTAGAATTTAACTGATTATTGACATCCAGTAACCTCTTTTCCAACTCCTGTTTTTTCAAGGAATGTAGCTCTTCCTTGGACTTGACTACTTTCTTTACTGTATGATTAAGGAGAAAGCAGTGAGTGTAACTCAGGAACACAAATACCTGACTGACTTCTGCTAATGGTTGGGCGTACATACCATGAGGTTTTAGTGGTCTTTTCCTTAGACATGCTGCTACGTATTTTTCTAGTTCTCTTAGTGTGGATGCTTTCAGGGTTTCAAAGTCTATTTCTATCTCATCAGGGTTGGAGTTTCTCAGTGAAGGCTCTCTTGACTGTATGATGTGGACAACTCGCCCAAGTTTATCTCCAGGGAGTTTGTTTATGTCTAAACTTAATTGCCTTTTTTCATCATAGTTCATAGGTTTAGCATTATCTTCATTTTCAGATTTCAAAGCAATGGCTTGTTTTCTCTTCTTTGGTTGCCTGTAATGATAAAATATTTTTAAATAAATTAATGAAAATTTATTAGTCAAATTTATTTCAGAGAATAGCATTTTACTAGAAGTCATCATGAAAGATACTTACTTGCTATTGGGCTTTTCCTTTAATTTCACTTGCTTAAACTTTTTCCTTGGATTTTCATCTCTGTTATTAACCTGATCTTTTTTCTTTTCCCTTTTAGACTTCTCATTCTTTTTCTTTAGCTTACGGAAAGGTACTTGGGACAGAACCTGTAGCTGTTGATGAACAGCTTTAAGCTGAAAAGGGAAATACTCTTTAAACACTCATAGCTCTAAAATAACTAAACACATTTAAGAAAATGAAGGCACTCAAAAGCCAAGAGACCCTTGATGAATCTCATTTCATATTATCCTTCAGGTTTTTACTACAATTTAATTATTGAGGGCATAAATGAAATTACAAACTCTACCACATGCTCAAACAAAAAGCTTACATACCCATCTTAGACCAAGAATAATGAATAATTCTGGTAGTCTTAAGTTTTTAAATCACTGATTGTTCAGGCATTTAGAGCAGGTTAACATCTTATCACAAAAGGCAACAAATTGTCAAAGATCTCATGCATAAATACCTCACCTTTCATCTCAGTGAGAATCAACTCATTGTGGTTAGGAATATAAGAAACAGAAATTTATGATACATAGATTTTTGAGTAGGAAAAGATTAAACATCACAACTGTGCCAGTAAGTTAATAAGGCCAGAATTGCTAAGTGTCTAAAATACTTAGCAGTTTTTAATGTAGTAAAAATATTTTATAATAGATCACAGCAGTTCCTCAGAGAAAACAAAAATTTGTGTCAGCGCAATTAACTACCTGCTCTTGAAGCTTTGCAAGATGCTGAACTCGTTCATCTTCAGAATCACCTGAGGAATTGTCTTCAGAGGAAGCTTCACTACTGCTTTCTCTGTCTAAGGTTTTGGTAGTCTCTGTTTTGACACAACATACAGGCATATTTTCAACAGGTTCATCAGGGATTTTTGCAAAATGCATTTCAAAAACATCCTATAACAGAAAATCAACACTGTTAGTCTTCTACATTTCTGATTTAATGCAGCAGTAACATTTTTTTAATAAAAAAAACGTTTCATTGTCATGTTTTGATGATAATTCTGTTTTCTTTTTTATAAATCATTTCACAACATATTCCTATATCAAACCATTATACAACCTCAAACTCCACAATTTTATATATGTCATATGTCTCAGTAGAACTGGGAGAGAGGGGAATAATCAGAAGAAAAAATGTAAGACTCATCCTTCCTACCTGGTAACCTTAGTAACTTTTCTCTTTTTCCATAAGACAGATTCTCAAATTACATAAAAGATGCTTTTCCAGGATCTCCTGTGGTAGGAGTATCATTCTGCTACCTCAGCCTCAAGTCCCCGAGACATGGGTGCTAGTCAACCACATCTCATGCCTCTCTTCTCTAATATTTCCTCAAGGTCCTCTATGCAAGGGAGCTTAAATAAAAGAGTTGTCACTAAAGGATGCCACACCTCAACAAATATCCCCCCCAACACAGCTTTGAGAGTATAATTTATAAACTGTATTTTATTACATGGGGGGGGGTGTGGCAGTGGTGTGGGTATTATTCTTTATCTTGAGCCATGATTCCAAAATTTCTAAAGTAGTGTTCAGAAAAGCATGTTCAGCACATTGACAACTTACTTGGAGCATTCTTGCCATTGCGACTACTTCATGATCTGGAGGATTATATTTGTAGCAATTCATGAACATTAATCTAACATCTGCAGCAAACTCATATGCATCTTTATATTCTTGGTTGTCCATTTTTCCCTGGGGAAAAATTACAAAATTCATATATCACACAGCTTAATAATTTTGGTGGTACCTACAGTATTTATATTATGAACTAATTTCCACAGACAGAAGAATGCAGGTAATACCAAATACAGACACCACCATTCAGGTTTGATAAATGTTAAAATTCTGCTACATTTGTTTTGCATTTTCAGATTTTGAAAATTCAGTCAAGTGTAATGGTAGCAGAGCCTGGCAGCTATAAAGTAGACTTGTTTTAGACAATATTCATGTGTATGGGCAAAAAAAAATGCAAAGTTATTTGAAACTAATTGTATAACAGGTTATTTTAATTTTTGTCTATGGAAAGTATGAAGATTTGAACAAAGAGTTTTAATATAAATTTATTTTTTGCATCCATGGTGTTGATTGCTAAATAACACTGAATGACACTGAAAAAGTATCTTTTTTATTAAGTAAATAAATCTAATGTTAATAAAACAAAATAAAGTTTGTTATCCGTACCAGAATAGAGAATAAAATGAACAATGCTTCAGGAATATTGAGATATTAAATAATTTTATCAATGCTACAGTTTATTCTTTTTGTAGTTCCCTTTAAGATTAATATATATTTAATTTAATATTATCAATTATTTAAAACTTCTAATCAGCAATAAAGAAAATTTACTAATCCAACAGAAAACAAGAAACAAGAATAAAAATTTAGAGGGTTGGGAACTACATAAATGCCTTACCCCCAAAAATTGAGAATTGTCAAAATATTAAAAATATTCTTAAATACATGACAAAACATCCATAATATATTAAGAAAAAGTTCAGACTACATGTAGTTTTTACAACATACTGCAACCCAAATCTGTGACAAAGCTCCATGTGCCTTACTTAATAGAATATAATAAATGTTATTTTAAATGTTCCAGTGATTCAATGGGCGATCTATTAATGATTTTCATTTTCTTATCTTTTTCTGAATTTTATATTTCTCTCCATATACACATAAATACACAAATATACATATTTTTATATAAAGTATATATACGTAAATATGTAAACAACAACAAAATGATTAATAAAATAGAAAAATATCAATCATGGACATACCCTATAATCCAACAATTCCACTTTAAGGTAGTAAAATCAATCACCAGAAAAGATATATGTACCCCTATGTTCACTGTACCATTATTTACAATAGGCAAGATATGAAAATCTCCAAAATTTCCACTAATGGATGAATGGATAAAGATGATGTGTGGTGTATATATACACACAGTGGAATACTACTGAACTCTAAGGAAAAGATTAAATCTTGCCATTTGCAACAACGTAGATAGAGGGGATTATGTAAGTAAAATCAGAAGGAGAAAGACAAATCCATATGATTTCACTCTTAGATGGAACATAAACAGTGGAAATGACAATAACCAAAGCAACACTTGTAATTTCACGGCAGAACTGATATTTTGGTGGTGGGCACATGTTTGTAGTAAGTAACATGTACCTGAAGAAATATACTCTCAAAACATATAAAATGTTTTGACTGAAGTACCTCAATTAAAAATAAAATGGAAAAAACATAGACAATAACTTTTAATAAAAAAAAAAAACCCAGTTCATCCTATTAAACAATTACCTTGATAGTTCCAAGATCCATTGGATTTTTCACAATATCATAGTAATTGTGGAGTCCCAAAGCATTTACATCAACTGGATTGTAAAAGGGCCATGCATATGACAAGTGCTTCTTTGCAAGTAGTTCTTTAAGAATCTCACTACAGTGCCTTAGCTGTTCGGTTACTTCAACACTCTTCACAAATTTGTATTGTTGCTGAAAATCTGGCAAAACATTCTTCATTGCGTTTTCTTTTGTAGATGGCATTTTCATGGATTTTTTTTCTGTAAATGTTGGGGAAGAGTCATTACTTGGTTTAACCATTGAAGTAGGAGTGGTTGTATCTGCTTTCCTTTTCACTCCCCTTGTAGCCTAAAACAAAACAATTTAACACAAAAAGCACAATTAAGGTCATAATTAATAAGAAAGTTTTAAAACTTTGTTTGATCAGTATTTTTAGCAGTTTTTAAAACAAGGAAAAGATTACTGGGTAAAGTTAGTTGTTTGCGTTCTATGTATTAAAGCTTAAATTCTTTTATGCTCAAAATAAATAGTTCTAACATTTTCTTCCCACACCCCAAAGAATTTTCTTGTACAAACCTGTGAGACCAAGCAAAGGTTTAGAAGTCATGATCATACCAAAAAAAAAAACAGTCCAAGACCTAAATTCCCAGCTAGAACAAACATTTTTTTTTGGAGACTAAGTCTCACTGTGTTGACTAGGGTTGTCTCGAACCCGCTCACTCAAGTGATCCCTATCGTCAGCCTCCCAGGTAGCTGGGATTACAGACGTGCACCACCATACCTCACTAAGACATACAATTTTTAAAAGAAAACTATCAACTCATCAAAGTTAATAAAAGTTACATCACCATTAAGAAAGAAAACTATAGCACAATCTCTGACATAAATTTTACAAAGGTACTGAAATAGTTCAAATTCAAATCTGAAAGATTTGGTTTGCATCGTATGTCTCTGTTCACAAAATGCATAGAGGCAGAAATGGTATATTGTAACCATGGCTAAAGACCAATTTTCATATCAACTTAAAAAATATATTGACACCATAACCACCAAAATTACAATGAAATATTTTGACTGTAAAACCTACTTGAGTCAATGTTTGTAATGTAGAGTTGAGAGGAGCACCTTGTGCCATGTTCAAAGGAGGAATAGATGTCTCTGGAAATACAGAAGGAAACACCTGCTGCTTGAATGCTTTCTCTGGTGCTTTGGGAAATTGTTTTTCTTTAGCAGAAAAAACTGCTGCATTCTGTTGAGTGCCTGAAAAAGTGTGAACCAGAATCAACATTTGAATAAAATTTAAAACTGTACTTCAGTATTAACAGTCACATTTCATTTTGATAGGATAACGAGTCTTGCTATCTATATCAATCTTACCTATCTATAATGAGTCCATCCATCCATCCATCCATCCATCCATCCATCCATCCATCCATCCATCCATCCATCCATCCATCCATCCATCCATCCATCCATCCATCCATCCAATCATTGTGTTCCCTGGGGTTCTCCCACCACCATATCACCCATAAACTGTCCTCTTGGTCTTTTGTGGTTGTTCCTGCCTTGATTTCCCCTCTCTCTCCCCCTCTCTAGCGGTATACTTTGGATACTTTGGTTCAGTTGTTAGTTTGTTTTGACTTTTTCTCTTGACCTTTTGTTTGTTTTCCCTATATCCCATCTATAAGTGAGACCATCTAATATGTCTTTTTCTTTCTGACTTATTTCCACCAACACAATTCCTTCTAGGTCCATTCATGTTATTACAAATGCATTGTATCTGTTTTTTTTGATTGCTGAATAAATTCCATTGTGTAAATATACCACAATTTTTTCATTCAATTGTTGGTTTTGGGGCATCTTGGTTGCTTCCGAATTCTGGCTATTGTAAATAGTGCTACAATAACCATCCATGTAGGTATCCTTTTGAATTAGTATTTTGATATCCTTTGGATAGATTCCCAATAATGGAATTGCTGGATCAAATGCACAGTAATCTTGTTTATTAATAAAGCTCCTTGTGTTCAAAATTCATCAGATTGTTTAGATGGGCATTTACATCAATAGAATAAAACTTTTGGGTATCTCTTGTAAGAACTTACTTATTTACAGTCATTATATCTGTTTACACGTGTTCAAAATGTCAGTTTTATCATACAGACTAATGCATGTGTATACACAAACACACATGGAAGAGAAAAGGAACATAAACTTTTTCTTGCTTACCTTTTTTTATTCTTTCCTTACTACCCACAACTTGTTCTTCTTGTGGCATCTGGGATAATTTCTGCCTAAATAACTTTTCCAATGCTTGTGCCATAAGTACAATGTCATCTCCAGGCTAGAAAATATATAATATAAAATGCATCATCAGTTTATACTTTATGGTCAATATATCCTTATCTCTATAATTCAGAATATCTTATAGAAAGTGATGACATAATATTTTTAGATAGATGTCACTAAACAGTATTTATAGCTTCTAAATTAAACTTAGAAAACAGTGTAGCAGCTCACATTTTAAATTAACAGTTTTCAAATAACTATCTGATTTCAATGAAGTGATACTATGGAATTCTTAATGTCTGTTTAGAAGTTGTCTTCTTTTTTATTATACTAAGAAAAAAAAATACAAAGTAAATTACAAAACAAAAGCCAAAAGGAGAGAATACTTCTTTCTAAATTAGTTCAGAAAAATTACTGAACTCTGCTTTACTACGTTAAATGGAAATGGACTCTTAGGAATTATTCATTAAAACAAAGTAACCAACAATACTCTTAAAAGTAGTACCTTTATTCCAACTTTTGAAAGTTTCATTATCTAATAGACAAATATTTTATTTATATAAGGTGGCATTACTAGTCACCTTGGAAGACAAATCAAATTTTCTTATTAGATGTGAGTTTCCAGCTATTTTTATTTTTTTATAGAGATTAGGTCTTGCTATGTTGCCCAGGGTTGTCTTGAATCCATGGACTCAAGTGATCCCTAGCCTCAGTCTCCCAGGTAGCTGGGGATTACAGGCCAACTTTTAAATAAATGGAATAAGTTCAAAAACTTTTTAAATCTCACAGAACAACCTTGAAAGGGATGCAGTACTCTGGGAAACAGGAATACTTTATGAAGGAAAAACTGAATTCACAAGTTCATTTTATGGATGAAAGCAAATGTGAAGATTAAGTTCAAAGTGTCCACATAGGATACAGGCTAGTATAGTAACACAAATGCAGATATTACTACTGGGCTATGACAGAAAATTGGTCTGATCTTTAGTTTACCATCAAGTTTAGAAATGTGTAATTTGACTAGGAAAAACTTCCTCAGAAATATGTAAAATACTTAAAATTATTCATGAAGTCTGAAATCTGTATACTATTTAAACAAATCTGTAATAGCTAATCATTTAAAAGTTTAGCATAAGACTTACATACCTTGTTGTATAAATAACAATTTGAGAACATCATATTGAAGTCTTCTATACATTCTGAAGCCTTTACATAAAATTTATGCTCCAAACGCTTCTTAATTGTATTCAGATCCATTGGCTTTTGTATAATGGTATAATAATCCTGTGTTTTCAAAGAAATTCTAAATGTTAGCAGTGAGGACGAATTCTCTATTAACTATTAGTACACAAAGAATTTTAACACACTTTGTACCTATAAATAGGGAGAATCATTGGTTACATCTAAAAAGCTGTAATTTGGGAGACAAAAACTTCAGTCATGAGAAATAAAGCTGACTGTTGTCCAGAGAAAAATAAAACCAGAAACGGAAAAAAGAACAAAGATAAGAATAAAGGAACAGATCTATTTTGGAAAATAAAAAAATGAGGGACATTAAAATGAAACAGTATGTCGGCCGGGCATGTTGGCGCATGCCTGTGAGCAGCGGAACCTAGGAAGCAGCGGCCGGAACCGGGTATCTCAATTCGAGTTCCGCTCGGGGCAATGTAGCGAAACCTAGTTCCAAAAAAATAGCTGGGTGTGGTGGCATGCGCCTGTAATCCCAGCTACCTGGGAAGCTGAGGCTGGGGATTGCTTGAGTTTGTGGTACCTCGGGCAACGTGAGCCTGCGGTTTCACGGGCAAAATAGACTAGTACAACAGCTCTTCAATTTATTTAACCATTCTGTTTTCAGGTGCCTAAAATTTCTAATATAAGACAAAAAGCTGGATTCTGTCTGTAATGCAATTAAGTCTTTCATAAAGTTGCTATCACAAGAAAGTTAGTACTATCATTTACCACAAAATGCCAAAATTAGTATTTTAGTGCTCAGGGAAACAAGCTTTGTTGTTTCAGAAAAAAATATTCATTGGTATATTCTTCAGTGGTGCTGGAAAAACTGGATGCTTATTAAATATATTTTATAGCATTCAAAACTGGCCAGTATATGTCAGAGATTTACAGGATTTTTCTTAAATACTATTTTAAGACATACTTACAGGCAACTTTAGTTTAACAGCATCCACAGGCTGCTGAAAAGGCCAGGAGAAACTATGCTTCCATAAAGCCTTCAGGACCACCTTCTGTAGATACTGCAGCTGATTTGTCAATCGCCCATTTTTCTTAGTATTTATATACTCTGGTGGTGGAGGATTAATAATAGCTGTCTGTCGACTTGGTAGGGACATTCTTAATTTCTTCAAATCCTGCTATTCAAAATCTTACATGTCCTAAAACAAAACAAAAAAACACAAAAAAAACAAAAGTCAACAATCACAAAGACAAAAACTCAGTTATCTTCAAAGAACGTAAAAGTGGTTCTTACAGGAACTGAAAATGTTATTCAAGAGTAACTTCAAGACACATTACATATTTCACAAATACACTTATTTCAAAACACATTACAATGGGGACAGCAAAATAGGAAAAACCAAACGACAAATCTATTTTAATCCAATACAAACCTTATTTTATACAAGTACCAAAAGTTGTTTTAGTATGTATTTCTTAGTTTTGGATGGTTTCAGCTTATTTCAGTTTTTCACAGTATTCCTTTCTACTTCTCCAAAACACAAACTGAGGTCTTAGCAGGAAAAGTCTCTAAGTTCCTGGTAAAAAAGAAGTAACAAGAATGATATAGTATTAGCACATGGGTATTCTAAAATTATCAATTCAATTAATGAAGAAAGGTAAAGGATTTTTCTAATTAGAAAATTAATTTAAAACCTAACTAGAAAAAAAAATGAAGTGTTAATATGCTATTCATTCGTGCATGTAACACCTTAAAACTTGACAAGTATGCCAGATAGTTCTAGGTATCATTACTTTAAGGATGAAGAGATAATGTACTACCAAGCTCATCAGGAAAATGAAAAGTATGATCGAATAAACTTCCCACTTTTACAGACAGGTATTACTGCCTTTACCCAGTACCTTTGTCTGCATTAAATACTGGTTGGCAACTTTTGCTGCTTATTAACCATTTGTGGATTTTTTTTAATTGTGATAAGACAGACATAAAATTTACCATTTCTATCATTTAAGTGTATACTTGAGTAGTGTCATGTTCATATTTTTGAGGAACCAGCCTCCTGAACTTGCAAAACCGAAACTCTGTATTTATTAAACAACTCATTCTCCCCCAGCTCTGGCAACCACCATTCTAGTTTCTACTGCTATGAAATTAACTATTTAAGGTATTTCATAAGTGGAATCACATAGTGTTTTTCTTTCTAGGAACGGTTCATTTACTCTAGCAGTGTCCTCAAGGTTCATCTAGATTATGGCATGTCATAATTTCCTTGCTTTTATATATGGCACAATATGATTACATTAGATGTAATTTACATTAGATGTAATTAGATAACATTTCTTGTTTTATCTATTCATTCACTGATGGGACACTTGGGCAGCTTCTACCTCTTGGCTAATTGTCGATAGGGATACTAGGAACATAGGTACATAAATAACTCTTTAAAATCCTGCTTTCAATTTTTCTGGGTGTATCTCCTGAAATGGAAATGTTATATATGCTATGGCAATTCTATTTTCAATTAAAAAAATATTATTTCTCACAATGATTGTCCTGTTTTGCATTCCCACCAACAATCTATAGTTGCTCCAATTTCCCCACATCCTCAAAACATGTTATTTTTTTAGTTTATATTGTTTTTAATAGCAGCCATCCTAGTGGGTGTGAGGTGTTGCGGATTGTTTTCAAAATCCCAACGCCCAGGTCACAGCTTGTGAAAACAGGACCTGGAAATCAGTTTTGTTCGCATTTTTAAAGTTTCTTGGTGCTTCTGATGTATAGCCAGGGTTATGATCCATAGTAAAATTTAGCTTGGAGGTGATTATGAGTCTTACATTTATTTCAGCTTCATGACTTTACTTCTCATTATATATATATATATATATATACACATATATATACACAATAAAATATATATAAATGCATTAGAACTTCTTAATAAAAAGTCAGAGAATCAAAGTATGCATTCTGTAGTACTGCAATCAAAACTGGTTTTTACCTTATCTTTCAAACTAGCTAAATGTTCAATAATTATGCTCTGTTTTATCCATTAGAGAACCACTACCATGACTTCCACCACAATGTAGTAAGTTGTGACCATTTTTTACCTCTACAACTTTATTTTCCATGTATTACTTTGTGTTTGGCTTCTTCTTAAAATGAACTTGTGAGCTTTATTCATGTTATTGCTTATGTTGTTTGTTAATTTTCATACCTATATATAATATTCCACTATAAAATTATACTATAATTTAATCACTCCTGTTAGGGCTTCTGGGTTGTTTTCAGCTTTTCATTACAACACAGCTATGAACATGCTTGTAGTTTTTATGTATATACATTACATTGGGTAGAAACACAAGAGTAAAACCACTGCTTCACAGGTTATATATGTATATATGTTCTATTTTCATAGACATTTTTCCAAAATGTACCAATTTTATACACAACAGCAGATGAAAATCATGGTTGTTTCAAATCCCTATGAATGTTTGGTTGTCCTGAAGGCTTCAGTGTCTTCCATTTCAGTCATTGGTGTATACAGGAATCTCACTGTGACTTTGTTTTTCTCTGATAATTAATGATATGCACCTCCTTTTTACAAGTCTGTTGTCCACATGGATATCTTCTTTATTAAACACCTGCTGAAGCTTCCTATCTATTTTCTCTTGGGTTGTCTACTATATTTTATTGTGTTCTTCATATATTCTGAATATTAAACTTTTGTTGTGTTGCAAATATCTTTTTCCAGTCTATGGTCTTCATCTCTTACTGGTGTCTTTATGTGAACAAAAATTATTAATTAAGTGCTTTTATCAATTTACAAGGTAAACAAATATAGGTCTTTGAATAAAGTAAAATTCATTTTTAATTTCTGAGTATCTACAAAATTCAAAAGCTTAGTGTTGATGAGGAGTCCTAGAGAATTAGCTTTATGAGTTCTTATAATCAAATTTTTGAGAGGAATATAGTGTGTAGTAGGTTTTAAGCTTCCTTTCGACTTCTCTTTAATTGTGTGTACAATATGATAGCCATCTGTGTGTATTTAAATTTAGACCAAAATTTTTCATGTTTTCAGTAGCATTAAATCACATCCAAGTGCTCCATAGCCACATGTGGCAAGTAGTCAGCACATTAAGAGATTTCAGTCATGGCAGAAAATTGTAGTTTTGATTGACAGTTCTGTGCTATAACTGTCCTTCAACATTTGTTTCAACTCATTTGTCTCTTTCTACAGCCTAGACAACACTCTTCTCCCCTGACAGCTATTTCTATTAAAACCTTCCCTATATCCATGTTTCCTTATTCCTGAAAGCCCTTATAGTTCAAGTTAACCTCCAGCTCTCAGTAAACTATTTCTCATCTTGAGCACAATGCTATAAATTCATGTTATTCAATTCAATTCATTCAAGTTATATGTTGAACTCCAGTTTGAGATCAGGAATTGTGCTGGAGATATAGTAGTAAGAAAATCCCTGCCCTCATGAAGCTGACATTCTAATACAAAGACCAGAAAGAAAAATGTACAATAATTTTATTACGTGATACTCTGAAGAAAAATTGGGTAAAATGGATTGTGAATGTAGACAGGGAAGATAGCTGATTTGAGATGCAAAGACTAAGTAGAGATCACTACTTTTCCAGGATGGAAGAACAGAATGTGAAAAGGGCCTTAAGAACCTTGGCATACTTGAAGAAATTAAGCCAGCAGGTAAGCCCTCATTTAACCTGGCCCATAGAATCTTGGAAACTGCAGATTAAAAGTAAACAAATGCTATAAAGAAAGCAGGTCCTTGAATGACATTAGTTCAACACAGGCCAGAATTTCCCCCCCTCATTAATATTACACTAAAATGACCTTCTTTGAGTACATGTGCTATAAAAATTGGGACAGGAGCATAAAATGAGAAAAAACATTTTAAAATGGATAGTGTCTCCCCCCCCACCCACCAAAAAAGGATAGTGGCTGGGTTACGCAGGGCTCTCAGGTCATAATAATAATTTGATTTTTTAGCTTTAAAGGTAGGCTGTTATGTGAGTAAAGAGTAAATAAAGCAGTAGCGAATTCAGGGAAACCAGAAAAGGGTTCTGAATTAATCCAGGCAGAGAGAAAAATATCATGAATTGGTCTTGATCTTAGTCCCCACCATCACTCAAGATTCCTCTTCCTCCAGTTTTTCTGATTCGAATAATGAGTGGCACTATCATTTAACTAAATGCTCAAGATAAAAACCTAGGAATCTGAGCCCATCCAGGATCTGGTCAGTTATTCCTTCAACTCTCATTTCATGCTCCTGACTCTAACCATACTCTTCTTTCAGCGTTCTCTGTAATATATCAAGTGTTACAGGCTCTAGACCTGTACAGTCTGTCTGAAAAGCCTCTTCCAAATCTATTCAGTATGACTTAGCTTCTCAGGGAGAATTTTCCTCACAACTTCAATTTAAATAGGCATACTCACCCCCACTTCTTCCCAATTCCAATCCACCAGGCGTTGCTTCACTTTTCCCACTAAAGTTCATATTCTTGTTTACTGTCTGTGTGCCAACATAGCTTCCATTTCCTGCCCCCCCCCATGTAAATCCTATGCTTGCTGGGACCTTGTTAATATTAATTAATCCAACGCCTAGTACATGCTGAATCAAAGTGTTCACAATTTAATGTTAGAGATGGAATAGATGTTTATATAAGGAGAGAAAACAAGAACACTTCATTTCTATAGTCCTGTTGTTTAAGTACTTTTTTGAAAAACATGAATGAACATCACTTACAAAATGCCTCTTCTAAACCTTTTCCACTCCTCAAATGCTTGGCTCTACTACACCCATTAGCAGCAGAGGACCTCATCTGAAGGTCACGAGAAACTCTTTAAAATTATCTGCCCGCATCATTTTATTTCAATTCCATTTCTTTTTGTTTCATAAGTCTCACTTCTCTTTCATAAAGGAGGCGTTCCCTGTCATTTCCATAACCTAATTATTTCATGAATTATCCCTCTATCATCACTACCATATTCTTCTTTTTTAATAGTTTGAGAGACTTTCCTCTGCTTTAAGATTGTATAGCATGTGCTTATAGCTTTGTTTTTAAGGTTTCATTTTTTACACTTACTTCTTTATCTGTAATTATCTTCTGCTTAAATCTCAGCCTACAGATATGCTCTAATCATTGTCTTGACTTTTTTCTTAAAATCCCTTCCCAAACAAAAACCTGCACACAAATGTTTATTGCAGCTTTATTCATAATTGTCAAAAGTTGGAAGCAACCAAGATTACCTTCAGGAGGTGAATGAACAAAATGCGAAAAAGCATTTAGACAAGAGTATTATTTATTTAGTGCTGAAAATAAATTAACTATCAAGCCATGAAAAGACAGAAAAAATTTAAATGCATAGTATTGACAGCTGAAAAGGATCCTTCACGCATGATTCCAACATTATAACATTCTGGAAAAGGCAAAACTCTGAAGACCATGAAAAGATTGGTAGTTGCCAGGAGTTGGGAAAGATGAAAAGATGGAGTATGGAGAATGACTTTTAGAGCAATCAAAATGTAGTACAAATAAATGATAGATATATGCCTTTATACACTTGCCCAACTCCTCAGAAAGCACAATACCAATCATGAACCTTTTAAAGATCCAAAGCTATCCAACTGGTTCCTCAAACTCTTTTAAAAAAAAACTATGTAAATTTAAATTAACTTAAAATAAAATAAAAATCTCAGCAAGAGTTCAAATGCTCAGCAGTTGCTTACGCCTAGTGACTACTGCAGGGGACAATGCAACTATAACACTTCCATCATTTCTGCAATGTTCTGTAGGACAGTGCTAGCACAAATGAAATGAAACCATACGGAAACAGACAAATGTAGAATTCAGACAATTCTGTAAAACAGATGGCCTATTTTTTAAAAAATAAAAGGTCAAGACCACTAAAGAAATAAAAGAGCAAACTTCACTGAATTCTTAATAACTAAATTTAATTTATCATCCTTACCATACCATGTGAGAATATGATGAGTATGTAGGAAAAAAATTAAATATATCTTAAAAATAAGTCACATCTGTAATATGTTTTAGTGATTTTTGGGAAAAACCTGTAGAGACAAATGAACACGACAAAATGCTGACAATTGTTGGTATACATGGAGTAGTTTTTTACTATTTTATCTGCTTTTCTATAAATTAGAAATGCGTAACAGAAAGTACAATGACTGAAGACTGCAGATGGACTGGCCTTGACCAAGAGCACTAACAGTCATCATTTCACAGATCATCTACAGATTTTCTCAGGAATGAAAAGTTTCAGTTAAGATAAAGAGCTGCTCCCCCAACAGAGAGGTATTAAAAATTCTCCTTCCCATTTTTGTCCTTAGTCAACCAGACTTCTTACTATTAGCAGTTTCTTGTGTTTATTTCTTTTTTTTTTTTTTTTTAAGAAATGGAATGATTTTTACTCTTAATTCATTGTAGAAAATGTTTTATGGAAATCCCCTCCCCCCCACCAACACCTTTTTTTAATGGCTGCATAATGTCATTAAATGGATGTGGATAAATGGATACTGACAATATTACAATGAAAATTCTCAAACACATCATTGCCCACATATGCCAATACCTAGTGAATATATTTCTATTAAGAATTTCTGAACTAAGGCTTAAAACTTTGCCAGATGTTTAATTAATCTCTAGAAGTTATTCAACTTACATTTTTATCAACAATGTGCAAGATTATATTTAATACCTTTTTTAAAAGAACATTTGAGGTGGTTGTGAACATTTCAAAATCATCTCTGACACTTAGAGGCCAAAGATTACCTGAAATGCATGCATAATGCTAAAAACATGTTTCCAAATTATTTCAAGAAACATAAACGTTCACTTCTAATTCAACAGACCCACAGGCATATAAGGCAGGCTTCAAACTCTTTACAAAGCCTTCTCCCTTACAAAAAATGTCAGAACCAACCAATTTCTTAGATTTTTCAATAAAAAATGTCTAATTCCTTAATTATCACTATCTGAGTAGTACAGTATCAAATTGTGTTACCCTATATGCATACAATAAAGAATTGAGCTGATTAATAAAAAAAAATTAAAAATAATGAAAATTAACATTCTGAGCCTAGAAAGGAGGTTCAGTCTTAATACAATTGAAATTTCTAAGGTGCTAAGAAAATTTTTTTAATCTTCCAAAAAGTATGGAGTATTCCTCAAAAAATTAAGAATATAAATACCATGACGGAGCTATTGTACTTGAGAGTTTAACAGAAGGATACAAAAACACTCAATTAAAAAGATAAATATTAAATTCTTTGTAGAGAGCTTTTTGAAAAAAAAAAAAAAAAAAAAAACGGAGGTAACATTGGTTTACGTTATTGCATGTTTTAACAGTAGATTCACACCTTACCAAATGTGTTTATCACACCACACCCATCACCAAAGTACCAAGAACCCTCCACCAGTCCATTGGACTTCCCTTCTCCCTTATCTCCTGTCTCCCACCCTCCCTTTTGTAACCACAGCTCTAGTCAGAACTCAGGGTTGGTTCTGGTTTATCTGTTTTTTGGTTCTTTATATTCCACAGGAGTGCAATCACGACGAGTAAATCATCCACATTTGTCTTTCTCCTTTAGACTGTTTTCACTACTCAAGTTTCACTCAGGTTGGTGCAAATGGCACAATATTGTCTTTATCTTGGCCTTTGTCAAGTGTGCAGCATTATTTCCAACTGCCAAGATTTGGAACAATCTAAATAATACTTAGCAACAGAAGAATGGGTATATCACACATATAGACACAGGAAAAACTACTATTCAGCTATTAAAAAAAGATGAAATCTTGCCATTTTTAACATGGCTGTACTTTGAGAATACCATACTATGTAGAAATAGTCAGAAACCTATAGAATGTTATAAACTAATGCTACTTCAAGAAAAAAAATATTTTCCATCCATTTTAATAACAGGCAGAATAAGTCATTCTGTAGTGTAGTGGCACTTCTGGATGGGCTTCATAATAGATCTTATGTCTTCGAGGGAAATAGCATAGCATGGAACTAAGAGTTTGGATTCCAGTTATCAGATGGCTCTAGGACTCAGAAAAGTCAAAAGTAAATTGCCCCGTGATAAGTTCAAATACTGACTCCAAATCCTGCATCATCAAATAAGCTGACTCCATCTCAGGGGAGAAAAGGACTTCTTCAAAATAAAACCAGGTGTCCATTGAGGTCAAATAGGTAATTTGAAGAAACTGCATTTTCTTGACAATGATTCAATCTTCTCATGTGCTTCTCTCTTCAGTTTAAAAATAAGGTTCCATTCTGTCTAGAACTCTTTTCTTGGGTACTCTAGATAAGATCCCTCCAAAATCTCTTGTCTGTAAGTGCAACATTTCAATACTAGTTTACCATCCATCCAAACCTTCTCAAGTGTCTTAAAGTTCTTCTTTTGATATAATGCAGTCCCAATCATCTCTTTTGTACCTCATACTAGAGCATCCTAAAAAAGTGACAATATCATTACTGCCCACCTCACACTCAACTTTTCCCCAGCTGTGTATGTAGAACTTCCCTTACTCTAAAGTTACTACTTACCACACTTAGCTGTTAAATCCAATGGATTATTTCTGAATCTTATCTTACTTGACTTCTAAGTAACATCTGTCACTAAACTATTGTGACTCTCTTGACACTCTTCTCTGGTTTCCAGGATACCTTCCCTCCCCCACCTCTAGATTCTATTTGCTTATTTAAAAAAATATTTATAAAGCACCTACAACAGCACCATATACCCAATGAGGAACTGAGGATACAGTGTCTGCAGATACTTCTAAAGTAGACAATTACAACATGTCGGTATACAGAGGTAAGCAGAGTCTAAGGGAACAACTAGGAGGGTCATGGTGGAATTTCAAATTCACCACATCATCACGGAGGACAGGAGAATCCCCAAATGACATCAATATATCTGCTTCTCCTGTTCTGCAAATTCATTAATAGACCCTGGGGTTCTTCCTTTGTCCTTTGAAAAACTCCATAGACACATTCCTTTAGTCAAATGTGTCCAGTCACTCCAAGATATCAAATATCTTTACACAAATGACACCTGGATATAGACAGATATAAAAATATACTAACCCTTTTAGGGCTGCTAGTCTATCTCACTACTCATCTCTTGCCACTACTTCAACTCCCAACTCTCTGACCAGTCAATCTAAAACATTTGGTTTGGTTTGCTTCTCCACATTACTGTATTCATACATGGCCATGCCTTCAAAATTTTTCTCATTATTGGAGATCTTCTCATCACTCTTTCGTTTAGCTTTTATTTGACTCAAGATCAGCTCAGCTATCTCCTCTGCCCAGAAGTCCCTCTTCTTCCCCTTATGCTCACAGGTCCCAAAACACCCTGTATATAATACATATTAATTCTTAACACAAGTCAGACCTTGGAGGTTTCCCCCCCGCCCCACCCCATTCTCAGCACCCAATGAAGGGTTTAATATATACCAAGGGTTTGAGAATGTCAGCTGAATGAATAAATTAAGGGTAGAAATTGCCCCGTCTAATGTTTACACTGATAATAAACACAACAATCTGTCGCTACGACTAAAGCTAATTTTCTCCTACATTCCCGATACTACAGCACACGCAGCAATCCACCAATCCAAAACCTAAGGAGAACCACAAGGACCATGAGTGTTTCTCAAGACAGGGAGTAAGAAAGTTCAAACTGACACCCACCCACTTCTTCCCACCCTTTCCTTAATAAAACAAAACAAACAAACGAACAACAACAAAAACCACTCCCTACCCAAAATTTAAAAGAAAACCAACCAAGTGGAAATTCTGCAACGGTCCACTGGGACAATGAGCATGCTGTCGGTAAGACCAAAGGAAAGAGACTGGCAGCTCACTTAGGCTGCATTGCCCACACCAGGATGGCTTCCCTAACTGCCTCGCTGATGGGGGAGGGGAGAGGGCGTGGAAAAGAAAAAACGGTTGTTCTCCACCCACCCAACCAGGGCAGCCCCTAGGGTCAGGATCTCAGGGCAGTGCTCCCCATAGAAACTATTACCTCTCGTAAAAAAGAACCTTATTTGATCGTCCCTTCAGCTTGCACAAGATGAAGCGGTGCAGGGCAGCAGTTATCCACCGTTCGTCGCTGCCAGGTCTCACCCTAATGGCGGCCACTAGCGGGCAGCGACAGGCGCCTTTATGCGAGACCTACCTCCGGGGCCCACTCATTGGCTGGAGCATATCACGTGGCCCCGCCCAGCCACCCGAAAGGTGCGTGAGGTCTGGGCTCCGCACCCGGGATTAGAGGTTAGATTGGGGATAATTCCTTTGCCGAGAGCGCGCCCATTGATGGAATGCTGTCTGAGTACCAGGCACCCAGCTGAGCTGGCATTCGGGGCAGGACTGCCGCCCTCATGGTGTTGACCATTTAAACAATTCTTTATCTTGATCTCTTAGTCCTAGGCTGTTATGTTGGAGTTTGGTCAGTTTTGATTTGCGTAGTTTTCATGCTTTCTTTCACCCAGCCCTCCCCAAACAGTCTTCGTGTACGTGAAGCGAGTACTTTCTATTAGATAGCACCTGAGGTTAGAAGCAAAGTGATCTGATCGGGTTTAAAATGGCACTTAAAAGCTGTTTCACAACAGCTGTGTGAAAAGAGTGATTTCAGATTTTGACAGTCTTTCACATGGGGACACGTAGTTGCTGCTTTTATCCAAATGCAAACAATCTAATTCTTAAGACTCCGAGATGGATAATGGCTGGATGGGGGGTAGGGTAGGGTAGGGTGGAGTAGGTGAGGACAAAAACAGCCGCTAACAGAGGGATAAACCCATCAAACGAAATCCAATTTCCTGAAGTACAAGGATGGGGATCATAAACAGCTTGGTAAGTTTTAATTTAATCGTCTTTATGTTGTGGACGTCAGGATTGAGTTTTCACGAGAAAAGCAACATTCTATTAAGATAAATAACTGGATCTGCCGTCACTTACATGGGAAACGCTATTCTTGCATCAAACATTGAACATAGCTGACTTTAATGGGAGATTAGGAGATCTTTATTTCCAAGAAACCTGAAGAATAAGAATGGTATGGAAGTGTCAACACCATAGCTATAGCTTGCTGAAATTTGATTTGGGTGTTGAGATGTTTCAAATCTTATTCAGGGTAAAGATTAGGACCTAAGATGTGACCTAGGTGTAGACCTGGACTGTTACTCCCACAGGAAAGGTCTTAGAATTAAAAGCCAGGAATGACTGGGTGTCATTCTTGTTCAATTATCAATTTAGGGGCTCCCTCCTGAGAACCAATGAAAAAGAGAACCAAAGAAACCTGGATGACCTTTTAAAAGCTAAATATCATCATGCTCATATACTAAAAACCTTTCAAATGCTTTAATTCCTTTTAGATATAATAATTAAAAGCCTTAAGGTGAACTACAAGGTCCTCCATGATTTTTACCTGTCTTCAGCTCCAGCTACCTGCGGAGCAGTGCCCCCATTTCCATGCTGACCTTTCAACTTTTGTCAGTACCCTGTTTCCCACCACCCCACACCCTCTTCTTCTACAATGGGCTCCTCACCCTTTCTTCTCATCCCACAGCCCACACACAGGTCTCATCCTGACCTTGTTTTCTGAAGGAAAATGCCCTCTATTAGATCTTCCAGGGAAACACTCTTTATTACAACATAATTACATATCACCCAGTACTATTCTAACTATATAGCCATGGGTATATCTAATGTCTTTTTTCCACTAGATAGTAAGCCCCAAGTGCAAAGTATCAGGCTTTAAAGTATAAGGTTAAGTATATTAAGGTAAGTATATTATCCTTTGATCCAGCAGGAGGTGGGGGATGGCTTAAGGCCAGATAAATCTGATTTGAATTAGAGGTATGGACGGATAGGGAGGGGTAGAGTTGCAAAACTGGATTTAAAGATAAAAAAGAATTAAGGTGATGGTAAAATGGAGAATGCACACACAAGATTTATTTGACTTTCCACTGAGTGTAAAGATGACTCAAGATTTCTGACTTGAGCACTTAGACAAGAGCACCATTTACTGGGAAAGAAAGTCTAGGATGGGAACAAGTTAAGGGAGGGAATATATTCAATTTTGAATATAATTAATTCAGTTTGACTAAGATATGGGGTAGCAAGTTTGAATAGAGAATTTATTATACATTTTAAAATACAATTAGCAAAGCCAAGAAAATAAAAGATCTTATACATTAATTGTCATAAAAAACTGTACAATAAAACTGTACAGTACAATAAAATTTTGCCTATATGCTGGTTTAATTTAAAAATAAAATGCACTTTATTCAAATTACTTTAAAAAGTACTTTAAATTACTTTAAAAAGTAATCACACTGATGATAGAGTAGGACAGAAAGAGGTTAGGAGACATTAATACCCACATATTGGCGACTGTTAATGGCAAAGTTGTTGAGATTTGCTTGCCAGGAATATGTGACAGAAATACAAGAGGAAAAAAAGCTTCTAAAATTTTGAAGTGACTGAAGACCAGTATATTAATAAGAGATATCACAGAGCTATTCCATGACATATAAGGAATTTTAATTACACATTTAAAAATATTGAACAGTTCAACATGATAGGCATTTTACTTTAAATCAAGCTATCACATGAACATAGTTAAAAGGCATTTTGAGGTTCCTATCCTTCATTTTTGTATAGCCTGAGCGTTGGTGGTATAGTGGTTAGCATAGCTGCCTTCCTTCATTTTTGTATAGGTTTAGCAAGATAAAGTGCATCTTTCTGGTCCCAAGAACTGTCTTAGGAACTCAGAGTTTAAGAAATACAGTTGACCTTTGAAAAGCTTTGATAGCCGCTGCTGCTGGTGGTCAGAGGAATCAGCAAAAGGGGAACCCTCCCAGCAGAAGCAACTATAAAATACAGGGATCTGTGGGTAAGTCATGGCTCTGCACTCCTCGCCCCAGGGTTGTTCAAGGGTCAACTGTGTTTAAATTTTAAAATAGTTTTGTGTAGGAATTAGGAGTCCACACAATACATATAGACATAGGACATAATTCATTAATTAAAAAAAAATTGTTACCTCTCTTGCTAAATCCGAAACAGTCCTTGCACAATCCTCTACTGTCAAGTTGAAATAGCCCATCTGGTTTTTGAACCTTCTTCCCATTCAAAACGCTTTAAAAATACATCCAACATCAGGGATTATTTGCTCCAGGTTCTCCAATTTACATATGTTTCCTGAACCTTTTTTGAGACCTCTAGGCTCTCTGCCTCTTGACTGTCTGCATTTGGAAATCCAACTAGCATTTTAAACGTGGTAGGTTCAAACCTGAGGTCCTGATATTTTCCTTTAAATTGCTCCCAACTAGTCCTTCCCACCCCAGCAAATCCAATAATTCCAACTCCAGTAATTCCAGTCATGCTCTTTATCATACCTTATAATCAAATCCAAAAGGATTTGATCTTTTCACTTAGATGGTTCTGAATAATGAATTACCTTGGTGTAAACATCTCAAAAACTAAAGATTACAAACATTTTAGAAAGGTGGGTAGTAAAGAAGGTTCATATCTGAGAAAAGTCTTAAATTTTATATATTACCACAAAGCTTAAGATTTTAGTTAATCTGCTCAAGGAAATTTATTTGTACGATTTTATCCTTTTAATACTAGACTTTTAATCTTTGTAAATAAAAAAATAATTGAAAACTTTAAATGAAAGCTAATTTTACATCTAGAATGATGAAACTATTTGACAAAAAGAAGTTCAGTCAGCAATAAAAGACATAAATCAGGTACAGCAGGAAGTTAAGGAAAGTCTCTAAGAAACATCTGTAAACTTATCTGAAGTCTCAGAAATTCCTAATCATCCTGAGCCCAAAAAAATGCCTGTTGGCCTTCATTGTGTTTTCAGGTTTCATCTCAAGGAACCATAATGGAGTGCCCTATGTCGAAATCTGAATTCCTAAAGGGTTGAAGGAGAGGATCAAACCCAAACAAGGTTTCTGATTTCCATCTTGGAAGAGAATCAGAACTTTATGGACTCCCTCACCTCCACTGGGATCCATTTGTTCCATCACCTTTTTATATCCTTTTCCTCTCTCCCTTTTTATCCGGTTCTAATTTTATAGTCAGTCCTGATAACCCCTCCATACAATCATCCGCAACATTTCTGCCTCCTCTTTGCTTTTCATTTCATGCTTGGCAAGATCACCTTTTTTAGACCCTTATTAAACCTTAAATTAGTCCTTAGGTCTACATCTACTCTGTCTTGTATGTAGCTCCATATACTAAAAAACATGCACAGGGGCGGGCATGGTGGCTGGGGCCTGTAAGCTTCAGCCTATGAAGCGGCCGGGGCTAGGGATCATGGTTTGAGTCCCTCCTGGGGCCCGTAGCGAGACCTAGTTCCAAAAAAATAGCTAGGCGTGGTGGCGCGCGCCTGTCATCCCAGCTACCTGGGAAGCTGAGGCTGGGAATTGCTTGAGTCCGTGGTACCTCCAGCAACAAGAGCCTGTGGTTCCACAGGCAAAAATAGTGAGACTTAGTCTAAAAAAAAAAAAAAGCACAACCCTACTACTAGATTTTTAAATGTCCAGTTGTGACGCGTGCCTGTAAGTGGCAGCTTATGGAGTCGTGGCTGGGATCAAGGTTCGAGTCCTGCTGGGGGCAACACAGCAAGGTCTAGTTCCCCCAAAAAAGCTGGGCATGGTGGCGCGTGCCTGTCATCCCAACTACCTGGGAAGCTGAGGCTGGGGACTGCTTGAGTTCATGGTCCACGGGCAAGGTAAGCCTGCGGTTCCACGGGCAAAAATAGCGAGACTAATCTCAAAGTAAAATAAAAATTTACATATGAAACAGCTGTCTTTTGCCTACCTTCAGCAATTAAGATCCAAGTCTTGTGTTTTTGTTTTTGTTTTTTGAGACTAGCTCTCGTTATTTTTGCCCGTGGAACTGCAGGCTCTCATTGCCCGGGGTACCACAGACTCAAGTCATCCCCAGCCTCAGCTTCCCAGGTAGCTGGAATGACAGGCGCGCGCCACCACGCCCTGCTATTTTTTTGGGACTAGGTCTCGCTACGGGCCCCAGGCGGGACTCGAACCACGATCCCTAGCCCCGGCCACTTCATAGGCTGAAGCTTACAGGCACAAGCCACCGTGCCTGGCAAGATCCAAGTCTTGTGATCTAGAAAATGCTTTCAGTAACCCAGTGAATCATTCCCATTCCTAAATTCTTTGATTAGAACCAAAATAATTGGTTTATAAGGAGAGAAATCTGACAGAACCAGAGAAAGAACCATGATAGTAAAGTTAGTGGTTAAAAGAACCCCAAAGGATTTAGTTTCACTGTACTTTTGAGAGATCATTCCTGACACATAGGTAAATTTCTAAATAGAACTAGTTGTTTAAAAAGATGATTTTTGACTAACAAGATAAAGTGTTTGATTTAAAATTTTATAGCTAGATCTTTGAACATATAACTTCTATATATTTATTTACCTAGACGTTCAGAACCAGATGTTTCTTGATACTATGTTTTACCAGAAAGGAAAGCAATTCAAATGATAAATGATAAGATTATGTGTTACATATAACCTGTTGCTCTCTCTGGTTAATAGAATGAAACCATGGCTCAAAAGTATAATATGTAACAAAGTATATAAAGAGGTAACTTTAATGCTATTTGGAAAACATATTTGCATATAGTTTTGTTAATGAATGAATGAATGTAGAATCTAATTTGCATGTTTATTTTTTTTATACTTTTGGAGGATATTCAAGTATATTATAAAGTCAGCTACAAAGAAATCTTAGAATCCCACTTGGGGCGTTAGATCTTGACAGTGGGCTATGCCCATGTATCTGCCCTGGGAATGTAGGTAACTTCTAAACAGGCGCTATAGAGCACTATACACAAAAGAATGAGGTCAGGTAACATAAAGGGCTCTGAAGCAGTTGGGGAAAAAAGGGTTCTATAAATTTTCCCAATATTGCATCTCTTTTAGGCTAACAGTCAGGGAAAAGGAAACTGGAAATGGGGTTGTTCAGCTGTAAAGATAGAAAAGAGCTGAGGAATTAGTGGGTATAAGCGGGCAGAGTGGTTCACCCCAAACCTGTCCACTATAAATGGGTTCTGCTATCCATTGCATAAAGACGTACTCTTCATGCCTGAAACCTTCAATAGAAAATCATGTTTGCTATAATTTGTGTGCAATAATGAAAGAGAAAGAATATAGTTATCAAGGGAAGTAACCAAAGTTAACCATCCCTTCTTGGGTAAATGCCCAGCCAAATGGGGTTGCTCAAAGCAGGGCTACCAGAAAGCTTGCCACAAGTTTAAGGCACCTTCTGATGGGAATCCACTGGAAAAGAACCAGGTAAGTCTGGAAGGAAAACAACAAAACCAAAACCCAAATCAAGATAAAAGCTGCCGTTACCAGCCTTCCCACATGTCTCTCACCCACATTTCTGTCTCTTTCAAGTGTATGCATCCATGTCCCCCAAGTCCCTAATACAGGTCCAAGGCTGAGAAGAAAGTGTGGCCTTTTCACTTCTCTGTTTCACATGCCTCCTCCAGGTCTTCTTCTGGATCTCCTCCCCTTTCTCCCAGGCTCTTCTGGCCTTTCCCCCTGCTCAGCCCCACCCTTCCAAAGAGCAGCCTGGGAACCTGGAACCTTCCCTTCCCCTACAGGCACAGTGCAGCAAATGAGGGAGTGGGGGAAAAGGGAGGTGAACAGAAAGAAAAGAAAGAAAGAAAGAAAGAAAGAGAGAGAGAGAGAGAGAGAGAGAGAAAGAAAGAAAGAAAGAAAGAAAGAAAGAAAGAAAGAAAGAAAGAAAGAAAGAAAGAAAAAGAAAGAAAGAAAGAAAGGAAAGAAAGAAAGAAAGAAAGAAAGAAAGAAAGAAAGAAAGAAAGAAAGAAAGAAAGAAAGAAAGAAAGAAAGAAAGAAAGAAAGAAAGAAAGAAAGAAAGAAAAGCTCCTTCAAGGTCCTCTAGGTCCAAAGTACAAGGATGCAAAGATGTGGAAAGAATTGTCTTTGGAATTTAGGAGACTGTGAGAAACTAGGAGGAGAGAGTGTCCTGGGGAAGAGCCGATTCTGCTCTTTTGGTCCTTTTAATTCACTTCTTTCTACCTGTGTTCTCTGTCCTCAGTTTCTCCCTCCAGTTCCCTAAATAGACCAAAAAAAATCATTAAAGTAACCTATGGCTTCTCAAAGTGCAAGCCTTTTGTTGTACTGATTTTAACTTCACATACTTTGGAAGATCCAGATTAGACCCATCCAAAATGTTTTTGTAAAAACAAATTCTAGCATACACCTACAATGTTTCATGTAATGAGGGGGTCAATACTTTGTGATAATTTAAAGATCTAGTTCAGTTTATTTTGGTACTTGATTTTAACAGTCTAGCTGATTAAGAGTCAAGATGCGACTTCATCTTTTTTTTTTTTGAGACTAGGTCTCGCTATTTTTACCTGTGGAACCGCAGGCTCTGGTTGCCCGGAGTACCACAGACTCAAGCAATCCCCAGCCTCAGCTTCCCAGGTAGCTGGGATTACAGGCGGGTGCCACCACACCCAGCTATTTTTTGGAACTAGGTCTCGCTACGGGCCCCAGGCGGGACTCGAACTGCAATCCCTAAGCCCCGGCCGCTTCATAGGCTGAAGCTTACAGGCACAAGCCACCGTGCCTGGCCCTTAAGAGCCAAGATGCAACTTCAAATGGAAAGGCAGTGTATTCACTAAGTCTTGATATCCACTTTTCAACTCAACCCATCAATTTATCAGTTTCTCTTAAAATTTGAACACTAAATTTCTTTCCTGATGTCAATCCACATTTTTGTGAATGGGGGGGATTGCCATTTCTTAACCCTATGTTTCCTAATCAGGACTGGCTAGCATCTGCGTCTTAAGAACACCTGCCTTCTCGAAGGGGTGGTGGGTTTACCTGAAATCTTTGGCTAATAATCTTGTCTCACCCTACTTCTTTACTCTGTTTCATGTAACCCTGATGTCTGCCTAATTTAGTGCAGTCAATTAGATCTCTGAATTTGTAAAGCTTGTCTTTTAACAGTCTGGTGGCAGTGGCAGGATCCAAAGTGAATGTCCAGTCACAATTAGGAAGAGAAACACATTCAACTGCATTTAAAGTGCTTTAAAGGTTAAAATCCTGTCTTGTAACCCAAATTTACAAAGCTGGGTCACCTGCCTAAAGTGGACCTTCAGTAAATGTTAATTTCTTCATAAAGGGTGCTTCAGAATTTACATACTGCAGTTGTGAAAACTTTTTTGGGAAACAATCCTGAGTGAAGATATCAATGACTTGCTTGACTTGTTTCAATGTAAAGATGTTGTGCTTCTGTTTCTAGAGCCATCCCCGTGAACTGCCTTAAAGGAGCTGTTTTTATAAACAATAAAAGCTTTTTGTCTTTACAGAAACCATTCCCTCCTTCCCACCCTCAACGCATACCATCAGGGGAATTCCTTTGAACTTCTCTGTCAGGTTACTTATATTTCATTTTGTTTGCCAGAAAGTCCATTCAGGAAAAAACAAAAACAAAAACAAACCCTTCAGGGGCTTCCTACTCACTCAGATGTCCCAATGCCAGTTCCTAACCTTGGCTGGGTATTCCTGTCATCTCTCTGCTTGAGGGGCCTGCCACCCCTTCTGCCAGTCTACTGACCTCTGGCTGTTCATCATCATATGCCAGCTTCAGGATTTTGTAGGTCCTGTTAACCTTGGTCCGAAATATTCTTGCCTCTCAAATATCAGCATGATTGTCTCCATTTCCTTCAGGTTCCTTACTGACATCCCTATCAGAGGTGGAATACACACTCAATTTTCCCATGTCTGCTTTGCTTTTTCTCCCAGAATACATCATCTACCAACATATTTACTGATTAATTTTTTCCTCAACTGCAGTGTAAGTTTCCTCGTGCAGAAAATTTATTTGGTTCTATGCTGTGTGTCACACACGAAGTATCACCCAATAATTACTCCTATGTTAAATTGCTTTTTGCTGAGGGGAAAAAGAACCGGATGTGACTTGAAAAACAGTGGTGCTAAAAGGAGGTTAAAAAAAACCTTAATTTAAATAAATTACAGTTTAGTAATTATATTTCTGGTACTGGATTTTTAGCTGATAGTTACACAATATTTATAGTCAGTTAAAGTTGATTAAAATTTGATAAATTGAGAGACTTGGTTATAATTTTAAAAAAATATTCACAAGGTACTTTTCCTCAAAATACCGAATATAATTTTAAATTTCTTCATTTGGTCACTAGGTGGCAGAATAGGCACACACACTTGGCAAATGGCATCGTCAGTCTCAATTCCCTTTTAGGGAGCAGTAACACCATCTGTCTGAAGAATACTTTACAGTGGAGAAATTACTTTCACAAACAATGTCTTGTGATACTTCTATGAAGTATAGAAGACAGGTGTTTTTTTTTTAAAAAAAAAAAACAGGAAAACTGAAGCTCAGAATTCAAGGAACTTACCCAAAGGAGTAAACAGCCTAATTAGAATCCAGGTCTCTTCTCTACTCAGAGAGGAAAAGGAAATGTGATGTTGACGCTAGATGTACCTTGATGAAATAGTCTGAAAATTCAAATCCTCTTCAGCGATTTATAAAGGAAGCCGACCATAAAATCTGTCCCACCTCCCCTTTCGGTTCAGGATAGATCCTGAAACCCATCTTTTTTTGGATCTTCCCAGATTTCAAAATATGTTTGGGATGTGTCTGGCAAGCAGAGTGCAACCACCCTGTTTGTGACACCAACTGTAGTAGAGACATAGCAAATCTTGGTAGGTTCTTTATTGATTCTATTTTTTTTTTTTTTTTTTTTTTTTTTTTTTTGAGACTAGGTCTCGCTATTTTTGCCTGTGGAACCGCAGGCTCTCGTTGCCCGGGGTACCACAGACTCAAGCAATCCCCAGCCTCAGTTTCCCAGTAGCTGGGATTACAGTCGCGCGCCACCACGCCCAGCTAGTTTTTTGGAACTAGGTCTTGCTACGGCCCCAGGCGGTACGCGAACTGCGATCCCTAGCCCCGGGCCGCTTCATAGGCTGAAGCTTACAAGCAGGAGCCACTGTGCCCTGCCGCTTTATTGATTCTAACAGTCCACACAGACACACTAGGCAGGGCAGAGCAGGGTCAGGGTAGCTAACTAGGAGGTAGGCAAACCCCCTGGACCCCCAGAATTTGTATGCTCTTCTTCTGCCCTCTTTGATGTTCTCTTGTGCTTTAATTCCTATGCTCTCTTGTGCTCTCCTAGAGTGATGCCACCCCTTTATCATTTCTTCCTAGGTCCAGGTGAGCCCACTTAGTATGTACACACACCCACTGGACCAGGCATGTACAAGCATGGGGAGGGCATAACACCACAGGTGCTGGTTATAGAGGCAGAAGGACAAAAACCCTGAAAAACTCATTTACTCTACAGGGTGAAAGGAGAAATTTATGAAGCTTCTATGCTAATATATAATTCTTTAAATATTAAGTTTACTACAATTCTCTTCTCACCATTCTCTCCTCACCTCACTTTGTGATCTCCTAAGGAGCATGCTAAGGGATATATGAAGCACAGGCTTCTATTGGCAGATTCCAACTGTGATTCCACAAAATTTACTTTGTTTACAAAAAAGTTTCTTCCCAGTCACAGCCATAGTCTATGTGGAGTTTTGACATTTTCCCCAAGCCTGCATGGGTTTCCTCTGGCTACTCTGGTTTCCTCTTACATCCCAAAGTTATGTGTGTGTGTGTGTATGTGTGTGTGTGTTAAACGAGTTGGTCAGGATTTTTCTGCTATTAGCCTCAATGACCAGCAACTGTGGTGCTGTGCTCTCTACATGATTGTACATACCTAGCCCAGTGGTTGTGCGCATGTGTAGTGGGCACACCTGGGCCTAGGAGGAGGTAATAACACTTCCCAGGGCAGTGTCCACCCTGGGAAGGAGATCACGAAGTAGGGTGAGGAGAGAATGGTGAGAGGAGAATCTGAAGAACACAAGGTGAATGCAAGAGAGAGCCCAGAGAAAGAGCATGAAGACTCCTGGGGAGAAGGGGGGGGGGATTCATCTGCCTCCCAGTTCCCCTGGCCTTGCTGCCTAGCCTGCCTGCTTGCCATACAATTGACCCACCCTCCCTGCTTGGTGTACCTGTGTTTCTGGTTCCCTCAGAGAGTATTAAAGTGTTGAATCCACCAAGGGCTCTGACATTCTTTAATTAAAAGAACTGATAAAGAATCTACCCAGACTGGGATGGTTGCAGGAAAGTGTGTGTGTGTGTATGTGTGTGCGCGCGCGCGTGCGCGCGCGTGTGAACCCTGTGATGGAAGGCACTTCAGGCCAAGGTGGGTGATCTCGCCTGTGCTACCTGGGCAGTCTCTGAGCTGGAATAAGCGGGTTGGGGAATGAATGATATGAATGCAAACGATGACTTAGTGTTAGAAGTTCTTTGAGTCTTTATTTAGAAACTTAATGATGTTTCTGTCACCAGAAATATGTTGTAGGAACTCAACTCGGTTAAATCAATTAGTGTGTGGTGAAGTTGTATATTCTTTTACTTATGGTTCTAAAAATTGCAATAGTAGGCTCTTTAGGATGGCAGTAATTACTCAGTTTCTGATTACATTATTTCCTCCCTAACTCCCCAAAAACTAAGTCAGCAATTTGAATAAAGTATCTTAAGGTCAACACTTATAAATGACTGCCCAGATCCTCCAGCAAAAGATCTCAAGCTTCCCTTTGCTTCTGTAAAGTTAGCATTGCCTTTCCTACAGGGACTTTAATTTATAAACTTTCTTCATAATCACTACTTTATTTCATCTTTATACCAACTCCATGAAACGGGTATTATCTTGCACTTTACATACAAACAAAGTGAGGATACAAGGTATTAAATCTCTAGCTAAAGGTCATATGGTCAGTAAATAGTCAGGCTTTTTCCTACATTAGCTTATGACCAGGGCCTGTGGGTGGTACTGAATCTTCCCTATGATTGTGCAGTCCAGTGGGTGTGTCCATGTGTAAAGAAATAGTGTGAAGATTTCTGGAGGGCTGGGCTTTGCCTGCCTCCCAGCCACCCCTCCCACCCTGGCTCTGCCCTGGCCCTACCCTACCTGGTGTTTCTGTGTAACTACTTAAACCAATGAAGAACCTATGAAGACAGCTGAGCCTGTTACCTCATACTTGCCCCTACAATTGGTGATGAGGATTGGTTATAATACACCCCTTTATTTTACAGAGAATAACTGAAGTGCTAAGTAAAGTATTTAGTTGTGAGTCAAACTGAGATTAGAAAATAACCAATGACTGGTTTCTAGGGCATTTCGTTGTCTGGTTTCCTATAATGATCAGTTCAAAGAAGCATGAAATAGTTACTTTTATACCTTTAAGTCCATTTAGAGGGAGAAATAAGAATCGCCTGAAGCAGGGAAGCAGGGAGTGCCTGGCTGAATTCATCAGCTTAGGAAAGAGTAGAGAGAATGATGTAGGTGGAAGTGATGCTGGAGGGCTTTCTGGAGGAAGACAACTTTTAACTGGGCTTAAAAAAAACAACTAAGATTGCTGGGCACGGTGGCTCGTCCCTGTAAGCTTCAGCCTATGAAGCGGCCGGGGCTAGGGATCGTGGTTCGAGTCCCGCCTGGGGCCCGTAGCGAGACCTAGTTTCAAAAAAATAGCTGGGCGTGGTGGCATGCGCCTGTAATCCCACTACCTGGGAAGCTGAGGCTGGGGATTGCTTGAGTCTGTGGTACCCCGGGCAACGAGAGCTTGCGGTTCCACAGGCAAAAACAGTGAGAGCTAGTCTCAAAAACAAACAAACAAACAAAAAGCACCTAAGATGTGGTAAATAAAAGAAGGAAATAGACATTCCAGAAGCAGAAGGTGGTGTAAATCAAAGAGGGGGGGAGGAAGATAAGAAGATGAAAAATTTGTAGGAGCTAAAGTTCCCAATTAAGGAGAAGTGGCAAATGAGACAGGATAAGCGGTAAGTGGGTTAGAGGCCAGGGACCTAAAATACCAAGCAAGTTTTTTCCTAATTTTATAAGCAATGAGTACTATTAATTCATCCAATCATTGTTTAGCAAGACTTTATTTGGCAGCCCCTGTGCTGTGCCCTATCAGGCACTGAATAGATGGCACTATCAAAAAGGGTTTGAACTCTACCTTGGGTTCAATCTAATATGGAGAGATGGATGATAAGCTGGTAAATTAGCTATAAACTAAGAAATGCTGTGAAAGGCATGGATTGTGCTGGAGATAGAGGGTAGTCAGAGATATCCTGAGTAGTTAGGAGGTCTGTGTGACTAGTATACAATTAACATTGGCTTGGGTCAAAGGCTGGGATGGTGAGCTGGGGCTGGATGATGCTGGATTTCAGTGCAAAGCTGGTTTTTAATCAGGTGAGTGATATGGTCTGATGTACATTTTTTCAAACCTACTCTTGGCTGCTCTATAAAGAATGAACTGTGGGAGGCTACAATCCAGAGTAGAAGCAGTAAAATCACTGCTGCTGGGGCCTTAGCAGAAATTCTCAAGAGAGACAAGATGCCTTAAATCAGGACATAGCAATGAAACAATAAAGTCAAACTTCATCATCCCAATAGAGATATAGGACTTGTACACCAGATGCATTTTGAAGGTAAGTCCTCCAGGACTGATGAATAAATTAGCTCTGAGGAATAATGAACAGTATAGTGGGTTGAATGGTGGCCCCCTCAAAAGATAGGCCCATAGTTTAATCCCAGTGCCTGAGAATGCAACCTTATTTGGAAAAAAAAGTCTTGCAGGATGCAATTAAGGATCCCCAGAAGAGATCATTTTGGATTATCCATGTGAGCCCTAAATCCGATAACAAATGTCCTTATAAGAGATATAGACAAGAGACAGAGACAAAAGTGGAGGTCACGTGAAGACTCAGGGATGGGAGAGATGGGAGTGATACCATCACATACAGCTACCTGTCACCAGAAATGTGGTGGAAAAGACAAGAACTTTTCTCCCCTAGATGCTCCAGAAAGAACACAGCTCAGCTAACACTTGTTTTTAGAGTTCTGGACTCCAGGACTGTGAGAAAATAAATTCCTCCTGTTGTTTTGAAACCACCAAATTTGTGACAATTTGCTGTGGCAACTACTGGAAACTAATAGAGAAGGACACCCTTTGTTACCACTCTGATCTTTGCATTTCTGGGTGTTTGATGTTATTTACTGAGTTGAGTGAGCTGGTTTGGGGTAAAGGGTGGGGGAAGGGAATAAAGCATTTCAGTTTGCATGGGATGTTTGAAATGCTTGTCCAAGGAAAGGTTGGTAAGCAGATGACTGGAGAAGTTTGGAGTTCAGAGGAGTCAGGAGAGGAGAAATGGAAAGTTGTCAGCATATTGTCAGTTGTCAGTTATATTTAAGCAACTGAAATTGATGCCATCCCACAGAAAACAATGAGTAGGGCCTTGTGATTAAGAGGCCAATGACAGGGCAAGCACTGTCAACTGGAAAGGGGCAAAACCAGGCCATTCTGCCTTCCCAGATATCTGCTCATCTGTTGTCGAGTGCCAGGCCATCATGATTAGAATTTTATTCCTTTAGGTATGAAAACAAATATTTGAGAGAAGTCATTCATAACCCTTTTCTTTACATCTTAATGAGAATTTGTTTATCACGTATTTTCCTCAGAGCAGGTCATGATGCAGTGAGTAAAAGGAGGCAGGGAAGATTGGGGTGTAAGACAGGCAGGCTGAGCAAAATGGGGTAATCAAGAACTTGATAATCTTGGAGTCTGTTCCCAGCTTTGCAGACAAAGTAGAAGCAGCTAAAGGAGTCTTCCCTCTCTATGCCATGGCCTGAATTCCATGGTTAAACTTCCTTCCCTAGGGTTTATAGCTCAGGGTAGAGCATTTGACTGCAAATTTCCTTCCCCTCCCCCTGTTGTATCACTAATGGAATCTAAGCTGACACACCCTCCAGAATCAGGAAAAAGTGAAAGAAAACCAGTGATCCACAGCAGACCACGGTACCATATTGCATGAAGAAATCTATTGTGTGGACTTGGCAGTGCTTTAAGGTCTATGCTGAAGTTTCTGCTCCAAGGTGATGACTATTTTCAATGGCATGTGGATGCTACCTCCTTTTGTTTCCATTGGCTAGCTCCAGCCCCCCTGACTCCTGGAGAACTACAACACTCTCCTCCCAATCAAGCCACCCAGACTCCTACCTCCCTTCACCTGCCCCTCAGCCCTTCCTGTTGGCTTTGTTACTAGAAAGAGTGTTTCAAAATGCAAACTTGTTTCTACTCCCCCTTCACAGTCTTCCCACCATTTCTTAGACAAAAACCTATAAAACTTTTTTTGATCTCACTATTGCCTGTATCTGTGACTTCCTCTCCTCTCATACCCTTGGTCATTTTGCTCTCTGAGATCCAGCTGACATCCATGCAGTCTCTCCAGCTCCCCAAACCCTCTCTTTTGCCTCCTGGGACTTGGGGTGTCTAGAAGGCTCTACTCTCTAGTCCCCAGGCCCTCCCACCATGCCAGTACCCAGAATCTCACACAGAATCTCTCTCCTCCCCATTATAGCCAGTCCCAATTTTCAGCTTTATGTATTGTATACCTTTTCTGCCTAGTCCTTACAACAGCTTAGTTATATGTATAAACATATGTTATATGTCATATATGTGTTGTATGGGTTAGATATTACATATGTTACATATTATATATGTGTGTAAAATATGTATACACATACAAAGTGGAATTATTTGGATTAATGTCTCTCCCCTACTAGACTTTACCCTGTGTGAGGGCAGGTCTTCTTTTCTGAGTGACATTCCTCAGTGAGCCTTGGCCTACTGTAGGTCTCATTGTACATGAGCTGAATAAATAAAATGATGGATAAATGTTGCCACTAACGGTAACAAACGAATTCTAAGAATCCTCAGGATGGGTCACTTCAATGTGACTCTTCAGGGTAAGGTTATAATCTGTGCTCCCCTCCTGGAGAAGCTCATTCCTAGAGTACAGGAAGGATCCGATTGCATTCTGACCTAAGTTTCTGCTTAGAAGCATCAATTCCCACCTCCAAACAGGAGAGACTATTCTTAAGGGCCAAAGGAGAAAGGTGTGGCTTTTGTGATTAGTGACTGGCTGGAGTGGTTTCTCTGTGACTGTTAAAGAATGAAATGAAAACTAGTGAAGGGTGATTTCCCTCCAGTGCAGGAAACCACCAGCACCGCTTGCTAATGTGTGCAATTTAGTTTAGAATATTTTGGTCTCCTTGAAAAAAGAAAGATGATAGATGTTAGCTAAACTCAATCACTTTTAATAAAAAGAGCACTGCAGCTAAGCTTGATAAAATTACCAAAGACATTTATGTGGGGGGAAAGTCAATGACACATCTCAAATGTAGTTCAAATGTTTTTTCTTTTGAATATTAATCTCCACTATGTGGTTCCAGCCCTCAGAGTGATGAAAATATGGTGCACATCTGTACATTCATTTTTTTCATGGCTTGTGTTTAATTATCCACAAGGAAAAAAATTCACGAGATGTTTTCATGTTCTTCTCTTTTAACTGCCAAAACAGGAACTTCTGAGGCTTTGACAGAATTGGTTGTGATCCCTTTGAAAGTTTTATTAAGAGTATGTGTGTTTTTAATCTTTTATATTTTGATCACTAAAATTTATTTTCTATGATTCATTGATGCTTGAGTCTTCCATATTTTAAGCAAACAAGGGGTCAGCAGTTTTTACCTTCTAAAATATATGTTGTTGTTTTTTTAATGCAGAGCTATCATGATTAATGAACAAACTAAATATTAAATCAGAGTATTCTTTGTGCAGGACAGAAAGGAAGTCTTGAGACCCTTTGAGAGATTAGTATCTACATTCATTTTAATGTAAACATGAGAGAAATTCCATTGCCAACATATTTCTTTCCTCTAAAAAAATTCTGTACAAGGCTGTTGTATTTTCTGTGTATTTGAGGATGTAGAAATAGAAGTGTAACTGCTTATTTTTTTGTCTCACTTGAGTCAGATGTTTAAAGTTAAAGTAAGCAATATTATCGTAGAGTACTTTTGAAAATAAAGTGCATGTAAAAGCATCGAGTGTTTATGACAAATAATATATTATAAGTCTTTATTATTCATATTTTTCAGACCTTATTTCGGTTTCACAGATCTCATTGTTAGATGTCTATTTAAAGTGTTTGCAGCATAAATAATCAGCTACTTTAGTAAAAGTGAACAGAAAAAAAAGATGAACAAGCTAAGCACCAAAATGAAGTGCACAACTATGAACAGGACGGAAAGGGGGAGGAAGGGAGGGGAGGGGGGGGCAAACCCCTGAGATTACAAAGTTGAGAAATTTATATATAAATAAAGAAAAAAAATAAAATAAATAAAATAAATTTCTTGCATCGGTAAAAAAAAAAAGAAAAGAAAAGATGAATGAATGGATGAATCTGTAAGAGAAGTATATTGCAAATAAAATCAAATTATTTGATTCACAGTTTCAAAATAGTTTTAATGCCCAAACAAAGGGTGCTTCAGGAAAAACAGAAGTCAAAACATTTGATTGAAACAAAATCACGCAACCTTTAACTCATTTTGTTAATTAGTTATTTTGCTCTTGTACAGTCAAAGCCCCAGATCTTGGTTACTCTCTTATTGTTAAAATTACACTATATGCATATGTTTTACAAAACAAAAAAATATTAATTGAACAAATCTTAATGGCATTAATAGTTTTTACAGAAATGTAGACCATTTAAAGATTGAAGATAATACAAAAATGAAAAATTAATTAAGAAAAAACTATTTCAGATCAGACATCTGAAATAAAAGCAGTAACAACTTGTCATAAAAATTTTTCCCATCCTCTTATTCAATAGTTGAACAAGTATTTTTATTTTTTTGAGACTAGGTCTCACTATTTTTGTCCGTGGAACCGCAGGCTCATGTTGCCCAGGGTACCATAGACTCAAGCAATCCCCAGCCTCAGCTTCCCAGGTAGCTGGGATTACAGGCACGCACCACCACACCCAGCTATATATTTTTGGGACTAGCGTTCGCTACGTGCCCCAGGCGGGACTTGAACCGCGATCCCTGGCTCCAGCCTCTTCATAGGCTGAAGCTTACAGGCATGCGCCACCATGCCCGGCCAATAGTTGAATAAGTATTTAAGTTCCTCCTACATACTAGGTACTGTTGAAGGTACTGAAAATACAAAAGCAGACTTCAGAGATGAAAATCTAGCCTCAGAGAGCTTCTATTCTGGTAGATGGAAGTGAAAAGCTTAACAGTAAACCACATTTTAAAAATATTCTACGTATAGGTCACCTAATATCATAATCAAAGAATTTCTGGATTTAAAAACTGAAAGTTTATCCTGTCTCCTCACTTAAAATTTACCATATCATATGGAAGCAACCCAAATGCCCCCAAATGGACGAATGGTACAGAAAACTGTGGTATATGTATACGATGGAATACTTAATTCATCAATCAAAGATAAACATGTCATTTGTGGCAATATGGATGAAGCTAGAAGGAATCATGCTAGCAGAAATAAGTCAGAAAGAGAAATACTGGATGGTCTCACTTACATGAGGGACAAAGGGAAAACAAACAGACAAGAAAAATGTAAAACTATTTTTTAGCAAAATTGAAGTATAAAGCCTGAGAGGGGAGGGGGAAAATATGGGGTGGGAGGGGCACAAAAGACTAAGATGGTTCATGGGTGATAAGGTGGTAAGAGAACTCCTGGGTAGATAACGATGCAAAATAAAATAGATAATATATTAAAAAAATATCATATAAATAATGGCTTTCTTTTATGACTAAATTTGTATACATCTTAGAAAATTATGCTTGTCTCTGTATCTTACAAAGGAGAAACAAAAGAATGTAGTTTGTTAAACAGTAAGTGGCAGACTTGGATGTTTTATTTGTTCTCCTTTGATTGTATTAGTCACTTTGCTTTTTTTTTTTTTTTTTTTTTTTTTTTTTTTTTTTTTTTTTTTTTTTTTTTTTTTTTTTTTTTTTTTTTTTTTTTTTTTTGCGATTAGGTCTTGCTATTTTTGCCCGTGGAATAATCCAACAGAAGAAACAGATGAGGAGGATGAGGAGAGCGATTTGAGTAAGAGCCCTAGAGACACATATCCCCCAGGTAGGACCCACAAAGACCGCTGAGCGGGTTAAGGAACACAGGACCAACCGTGGAGACCAACCATGGAGAAGACAATTAGGACTGCTCCAACACCATCTTTTTCCAAGAGGCTAAGGAGCCAGAATTGTGGTCTGGAGAGGTCTCCAGCAAAAGTGCAGCACAGCCCCTCTGGACAGAGGGAGGAGGGACACAGAAATTAGGCAGCGGCCTGACAGCTAAGCAGTGATCCATGAACAAGGAAAACAGCCAGATCAACCTTCAGTTCACATAGCTCCCTTCCAGGGAATTTTTTTCAACCAATGCCAGTATGGAAGTGACTTAAAGAACAGAGGAACTACTAGTACTATAGGACTCCAAACGACTTTGGACGGGCTGTCCCAATGATGCAAGATGCATGCGACGCAAGCTAAGTGGAAATAAAAGCCGCTTCCCTGGAATACTGAACCTCACCCAGGAGAAGGACATTGCAGGGGTGGGGGAGGGGGGTGGGGGGAGAGATCTAAGGGTTAAATGGAACAAAAAACAGTAAAGAGAAAGGAGAGGGAGTGACCAGAGGGGAGGTGTGTGTGGGGTATCCCCAAATGGACCAACAACCATGAGGGAAGGAATGATTGTGTATGATACTAAAAGTAAATAAAAAAAGAAAGAATTCAGTCATTCTAATAGATTTCTCCCATAAATGTCACCAAAAATATATGTCAGAGGGGTCAACTGAGGGAACACTGTTAGCACTGGAACAGTATTACATATGCTAGGGCTACCTACCTCTTCTTTTGTAGAAAGGTCTCTGGAAGGATGCACTGAGGGGAGGCTGTCCCTATCTTTCCAACTCTTGAATTCATTGATCTGACTCAAGGAGACTTTAAAAAAGGACACTTCATCTGGAGACTTACTATTGTTAATTGTCCTGAGTGGGGCAAGGAACTGTAGTGGGTTTCCTGGAAGATAACAGAAAGGGGTATCTCTGTGTTTGAGTAATAAGTATTTCCTAAATGCTCCAGTGAAAGAATAAAAATGGTTCTCTCACATCAAATGTTGGTTGGCAACAGTGTAAACACTGGTTAAACATGTATATTGGGGACAATATCTTCTCTCTCTCTCTCTCTTTTGCAACTTTTTAGGGTTTTTAGCTACTCATTTAAGGCGTACTTTCTGAATATCCCGTAGCTCTTTGCTAGGTAGAGTGGGGGACAGAAAGACAGACTTTACTGGGTGTTGAAAATAAAAAGAGAAAGCTGTAACACATTAAGTCATAATACAAATCTAACAAAATATGGAAACACACGTGGGGGTTTTCAATGAAATCAGAGTGTTTAGAGAGGAAATTTGTAACTTGTAATTTCACAGGTTTAACATGGAATTATCTAGAATAGAATTAACATCTAAATTATATTGGACAAATTGCCCAGCCTACCTTTCACATTCAGTTGGATAGATATTATTAAAGAAGAGTGAGGTTACATTTATATCCCATTTGGCTAAATTGAGATGGTACAGGTTAAGTACTCAATTCTCAGGATAGAAGTTGGTAAATGCTTTGAGAACATTAGAGGAAAAATTAAATTCTCAGAAAGTAATTATAATTATTTACCATCTATAGTAAGGCATTAAAAAGTTCTTTCTCCTTCAAAAGGTCTCTGGAGAGCTACAAAAAAATTGTGTACAATTCACTAGTTGCAAAAACTTTTGTCATTGCAATATTTCATTTCTAGGTTGTCAGTTTATTACTTAATAATTAATTAATGTTTGAGTTTGATGACTTCCAGATGACATTTTTATGCAATATCCTGTTGATTTAGGAAGTCACTCTAGTGTTATCAGTGGTAAGTTTTCAAATCCTGGGTGTGTCACCTTTGGGAAACTCTTCAGATGGCTCATCTCATTCTGGTCTGTGCATTTTCTCTGCAAAGGATGAGTCCCCACCCCTAATTTCTTTCCCATCACCTGTGACAATTCCCTGCATGGGTTGTGTGCCCCCATACACTAAGGTCAGAGAGTTTATATATATAACTTGGATTTCTTTTTCGGTTTCTTAAAAAGTTGTGTTATGGAGCTTGTGTAAATATTTTCTTTTTTTTCTTCCCTGATCATAAACTTGCCCTCACTCCTGGATTTGGAACATAACCAAGCTGAGGGATGAGATCATGTTTGCAGAGCACAGTGTGGTCTCAGCAAGAATCTTCTAATTTGAGAGGCACCAGTATTTAATGTGCTGATATACCAAAATGGTGAAAAATAAAATCAGAAGTTTAAAAGTAGCTTTTAGTACTGGACATAAAGATTTTTCTTCCTTGCACTTTTATTCTCATAATAGCTTACTTTCCCTTGTAATAGAGCTGTTTCATTTAGAAAACTTCACTCAATCAATGCTAATGCAAATAATGCTAATGTCTTCTTTTTATTATATTTTTAATATTATGGAAATTCACTGTAGAATAGTAACTTGTCTTTTATTTTGAAATTGGCAAATTTTAAAATATTTTTTGCTAATTAATTTGCTTTTTCTAATATGGACAAAAATTTCCTGTTTCTTTTTTAGGTAATTTACATGATTGTTATTTATTAATGATCTGATTTGTTTTTTTCAATATGGAAAGATGATTTTCTCTTTCCTCACATAATGACACACATATTCTACTGCTTAGGATATAGAACATATGAGGATAAATCTCTCTTTTTTACAGATGTTTACCACATGTGGAGCTTAGCATGAATAATAAACATTAGTCAAGAATGCCCCTTTGAAATTTTTTTATGTGGTTCTATGAAAAAGTGCATATTTTAATAGAATTCATGATGGTCAAGCTGAAGTCTTTGTAACAGCCCAACCCAATCCATCTGCTGTGAGACAATTGTTTTAACCTGGTCTTTCTACCATCCACCTTGTCAGGAATCAGATCTTGATTTTCTTGTGGGAAATTCTCTCTCTTGAAATCATGTGGTCCTCATGAGTTCACCACAGTGCTCCACCTACTCTGAACTAAGAATCTTTCATAAGATTTGATTTTCTAAGATTTATAGCTTCTAGAAAGAGAGGAGATTCTTTTCTCAGGACTCTCAAGCTGAAAGAACCACATAATCCTAAAGCTTATGGCCTCAATCCCAGGTTTCACAGAAGAAGACCTCTGATGAATGATGCCAACACATGATGGGAACCAGAGCTCTGGTGACAATTAGCTCCATGTAAAGCTAAATCAGCCTTCAAAATCCCCAGTGACTGGAGCCAATATATTCCTTTTTGCATAAACTCATTTGAGTTGCACTGCTCCTACTTTGAACCAAAAGAATTTTGAATATTGCTTTCCATTTAGAGAGGAAAATGATCAAGTAAGCAAAAATAACTGACCAACATTCTGAGTGTTAGAAAATTTTATCAAACTCTCTTCAGGATAAGTAGTTAAGTTTTGGTTGGTTTGGAATCCTAAATTTAGAAAGCTTAAATAACTAACATTTTCCTGTACCCTAGAGACAAATGTTATATAAACCAACTGAGCCCAGGGATTATTCAAAGATGTAATTCCAGGTTATGTCAGTGTCATTATTCAACTTAATCACCTACATTTTCAACATTAATAGGATTATTTTATAGGATGCCATGCCAAGAGCATGATTCCAAGACTCTGCTAATAATAGCTATGCAACATATTGGCACATTCTAAATGTGTCAGGAAATGTGCAAAGCTTGTCATTATGTCATATTTAATTATCACAGAAGATCTAAAAGATAGGTTATTATTTCCTCTTTTCAGGAAAGGAAAGTTAGGTTTGGCCTTGTACTCAGGTTAACAGTTGGCAAATAGTAGATCTTTATTAAGTTCAAAGCTTAAGTCTTTAACCACTGTGCTCTTTTTAAGTTTCCACAAATTTCCAAGTGTATAGATAAGTAAATCAATAAAAGTGAGACATAGTATATAATATACAATAGATATCTCTATGTCTATAATTTTTAAGCATATGCAAATAATCTATTATGAGCAAGATAAAATAATTTCTCATTCAGTTACTCAGGGGTCATGATGGACATTAAAATGGCATCTGCTAGCAGGATCATTCATATGGTCAAGCCACATACTTCCTTAATAAGATTCCCAGACAGAAGAGACAATCTGAAACCCAATGTATCAGAAGCTTTGGGATCAGCAACTACCATCTCGCTCTTCTTCAATTTCACAGCATTCAAAAGGAAGTAAATCATCAGGTTAGCTGATGTCTCAGAGTCCTACCAGACATTGCAGAAATAATGAAAACATGACCTCAGAAATACAGAACTTGTGTCTCAAGAAGAAATTGAATTTATCCAGCGTGGAGGTCCTCAATAATCACTCACAACATGTTTGCTGTTTGCAAAATGAATAGCCTTTACAATAAAGAACTTCCAAAACGAGAAATTGTTCATTAAACAACTTTAATATATATTCTAACAAATAAAGAAATTCTAGTTGGACACATGTATCTCCTAATTTACCTATCTGGTCAGCTTCTCCACAAGCTTACCCAATTGTTTCTGTATTATATACTTATTAAAGTATCCATTTTCCCCCTAAAGTATACATTTTTAAAGGTTAGCCTATTAATTTACTCTTGATTATCACATACTACCAATGTTAAGCTATCATGGTTCCCCAAAAGTTCCCTTTCTTTCAGTTTCTGTTTAGACACATTAAAAATTTTATCAGAAAAAATTACAGCTTTTGGGAAGTGAAATAGTGACTCCTTTAAATGTTCTTAATGCTCTTAATCTTTTATCATCCACAAAGTTTCTCATATATAACTGAGTTAAAAAGTATATCTTATGTAGATGATAAAAATATGGCCAAGGTAAAACAGGTGTCATTGTGGTTTTAAGACTGGGGTAGTAACATACAAGATTTGTACTGTATTCAGAAATAAAGGTCAGAACTAAGAGGTCAAAATGAATATAGCATAGAAATATGTAACTAGAAGCTGCAACATAATTATGTTTCAAGGCTCATTAATAGGTGTAGATCTTCTGTATATTTTACCAGTTGGATTGTGAGGTATGCAAATCCTGATAATTATAAACTTTCCAAAGTTTAATGCCTGATACTATCATTAAACCAACCTAAATTTTTATCTTAAAAAAGAATTTCTAATTCACATGGCAATGTTATTTCAAAGCTCATAATAAGATAAATCAGAATTTTCCATCAACAATTCAATTTCTAAATTTTAAATTCTTTTATTAGAAAAAGAAGTCTAGGCATAAGAAGAAAATGAAGCAGTCAAGTCTGCAAACTAATAACACATCTTGCCTTTTCTGCTCTTTGCAAAAATGCATACATTTGCAGTGATTTTAGAAGACTTTGATAGTATCTCTGCTGAGTTAGTGAGAGCTTGGGTATATGGGGCTGGAAGAAAGGAGTGGAGATCCTGCCACTGGTTCCCACCCAAATCTTCTCTTAGAAATCATACCTCATGTGTGGATTGCAGCCTGGCCTCCATCATCTGGACATGGGACAAAGATTTGTTTTCATGTTGACTCTTCACAGGTGCGAACTGAAAGTTTGTTTTAACTTCCTACCCAGGACCAAGTTTAAGATATAATTAATTGAGCCCATATTTGGAAAAAAATGTGTTCTGTGTATTTAGACAGCCCAAAAAGATGTGAAAAAATATTCGCAAAACTAAACATTCAAATAGAACTTCATTTGCTAACGGACAAGGGAAAAGAGTAGAGGATTAGAGAAAAAGCCTCTACTTTGCATTTCCACTAATCATTTATGAAATACATATCTGTGGGCAGATTGTTTGAACCTCAGTTTTCAGTAATATTTAACCCATAAAGATGTTAGGAAGATTAAATAAAATAACATGTACTAGCCCTTTAAAAATGTTAATAATAAAATTATTAGCCCTCCTATATTGATAGAAAAATCACTTAGAAATCCTTTGGTAATCAACAGACCAAAGTAATTCTGATGTTTCTTGCCATAAAATTTAAAGAATCGTTGAAAAACTTAATTTTTTTAGATTACTGTCTTTAGATGCTGGGTGTGCAGTATACAACAGCAATTAGAATATTCAAATATATAACATTATTTAAATAGTTGAGTAAAAATAGATTTAAATTTTGTCATCTTAATCATATAAATCACAAGGAATTGCAAGAAACAATTGCCTTGTTTCAGTCTTAGGGATGTAGTTTCCATTATTTGCATATATAATTGCAGATTTTTTTAGATCACTTACATTTGTTCCAGATAATCAAATATCTAGATTAATGAAGAGTTGTTACATATTTTTATAGAATTAGAACCAATAAAAGCACAATAAGAACTACATATGACTATTAAAATCCAAAACATAATGTGGAGAAATTGGAAACCTGGTGCACTGTTACTGATAATGTGATACTGCAGCTGCTGTGGGAAACAGTATAGAGGTTCCTCAGTAATAAAAATTATAATTACAATGTGATCTGGCAATCCCACTTCAGGTGCTTAATCCAAAAAAGGTGAAAGCAGGATCGTAAAGCGATAATTGAACACCCATCTTCATTTCCATTGTAGTGTTACTCAAAATAGTCAAGAGGTGGAGGCAATTTAAATGTCCAGGTATGAATGAACAAATAAACAAAAAACAATAGGAAGCCCTGTCACTTGTGACAACATGGATGGACAGGAGGACATTTTGCTGTAAGAAAGAGATACAAAGAGATAATTACTGTATGATTCGACTTACAAGAGATATCTAAAGCATTCAAATTCATTAAAGAAGAAAACAGGATGCTGGTTGTAGGGGAGGAGGACTGGTAGGAGGGAAGAATGGGGAATTTTTCAATGAGTCTAGAATTTCCATTTTGCAAGCTGAAAAAGTTCTGGGGATGTGTGGCAGAGTGATGTCAATACACTTGACATAGCTGAACTGTGAACTTAAAATGGTTAAGATAGCAAATTTTATGTTATATATATTTTTAAACCACAATTAAAGAAAAACTATATGTGAACACAATGTTGATTTAGGGGATGTCTGAGAACACTCATTTATGACCTTTCATGTCTCTTAGTAATCACCTTCATCACTGGGATTCTGGGAAGTGATCTGGAGGGACAGAGATTAGGATACCCAGACTTGACTCACAGTGGGGATAGATGTGAAATCTCAGGTCAGAAAGATTTTTAAAAAAATATCAGTTTGTTAGAGGTAAATCCAAGGCCTTTTGTGGGGGTGGTACGGAGGGAGGGAGAAGTAGGGGGAGAAGTGGGCTTGAATTTTGGCCCAGAATTCTTTCTCTGAAAGTTGTTTTAGTATCAGTCACCAGTAAAAGAACTATTTGTTGAAGAAATACATGATAAAATATATTGTTTATATCATATAATAATGTTTGTTATGTCAGAGTTTTCTAACTTGGTTCCATAGGTATTACATTTAAAAAGAGGGTTCTGGAGTTAGAAAGATTGAAAATGTACAGTTAAAAAGAGATACAAGCATCTCAAAATCTTCACTGTATTAATATTGATGTTACCATCTAATATTAAATATTAGATGTTAACATTTAATAGTCAATATAGTAATATTAATGTTAACATATTTATTTTTATCTATGTTAACAATGCTTTGCTTTTTTTTTTTTGAGACTAGGTCTTGCTATTTTTGCCCGTGGAACCGCAGGCTCTTGTTGCCCAGACTCAAGCAATTCTCAGCCTCAGCTTCCCAAGTAGCTGGGATTACAGGCGCACGCCACCACGCCCAGCTACTTTTTTGGAACTAGGTCTCGCTACAGGCCTCAGGCGGGACTTGAACCGCGATCCCTAGGCCCGGCCACTTCATAGGCTGAAGCTTACAGGCATGAGCCACCATGCCCGGCCAACAATGCTTTTCTTAATCACATTTTTTCCAAGGAATCAATTCTTGGCATCTCCATATCAGTTTTAGAATGTTCCTAATCAAAATTTTTGTATTTTTTGGGGAACCGGTTTTTTAAATTAAGATTATCTTTATCTAGGAAATCATATATGTACCACAGAGGAAAGGAAGATTGGTTAACAACACAAAACCATGTTCACCTTTGCTAAGAGCCAAGGCAAAGAATTAACTCTCCTCATTTAAAATAAATTGAAAAGTATCAGTGTCAAATATTGCTGAGGATATGGAAAAGTGGAACTGTTCATTCCATCAGAGGAAATCTAGATTACTATAAATCCTATAGAGTACACATTCACAACACCTGTAAATTTTTGTTTCTATCCTTCAACCCAAGTACTCTACTTCTGGTTATACATCATACACGAGAAATTGTTAGGTATGTGAGCTGGGAGAATCTTTATAAAGAAAAAAAAATAGAAAACAAACAAACAAAAATAATCTTTTGTTAAGTAACAAATTTTCTGAGTAGAAAGTAGAACCACATTACCTCTATGACAAAAAAAAAAAAGATTGGAAAAAGCAATGTAATTGCCATATTTACAAGGCTAAATTTAAAATAGTATATTAATATTGTGGAATGTTATCTAGTAGCTAAGAGATATGACCTAAATTCATATATAATACAGGTGGGTTTAAAAATAATGTTGAATGAGAAAACAAGTTGTAGATAATGGGCTACTTATGTAACATTTTTAAATGGACATGTATGTTCATACTATAAAGAATAGCTCCAGCGAGTTCTTGCTATGTTTATATACATATGTATATACATATGTTTATATTTATTTCTATACATATACACATATGCATGTATAAAAGTATAACCACTCTGCAAAGATACGCACTTAAAAAAAAAAGAGTTTCCTTGAAGAAACTGGGAGTATAGAAGAATTGATGGAGAATTTAAGGGAGTTTCATTTTCTTTTCTTTTCTTTTTTTTTTTGAGACTAGGTCTCGCTATTTTTGCCTGTGGAACCGCGGGCTCTTGTTGCCCGGGGTACCACGGACTTAAGCAATCCCCAGCCTCAGCTTCCCAGGTAGCTGGGATTACAGGCGCGCGCCACCACACCCAGCTATTTTTTTGGAACTAGGTCTCGCTACGGGTCCCAGGCGGGACTCAAACCATGATCCCTAGCCCTGGCCACTTCATAAGCTGAAGCTTACAGACATGAGCCACCATGCCCGGCTGGGAGCTTTAATTTTCTTTTCTTTCATTTTTTAACCTGTGAAGTTTTATTTCTTGTTCAGAAAGGCAAATCATTGGTCAAATGCTAATAGTGATCAGTTCTGGAAATTGAAATGTGGGTGTTGATGACATTTTGCCTTTTTTTTTTGCATTTTGAAATCTTAAAAACGAGACCTGTTCTCCTATGGAGCTCAATATCCTTTGTGCCTAGGGTTGGTTAAGTTGTACCCACTTCAGGCCACATGACAGTAATAAACTAGTTTGGGAGCAAAACATGCATATTCTCTGCATTGTTTTGTGGCACAATCTCACTAAAATCAGCCTAAAAATAACTGTGGGTTGAAACTATTGTTGAACAGAGGGCTCCTCAGACTTTTGGGTTATCCGTTCAGTTAATTTTGTCACAATCACATAATTACGAGGTTGACTTGAGCTTAATGAACCAATATACACAAGGAAAATATGCTGTAACCAGGACTGTGCCACATCAAAATCCTTTCACATGATGCTTCTTTAAGTGTTTCTACAATGAGGTTTTCCTAAAGATAACAAATGTTTTAAAATATGCTTTTCAGGAATATCATTCTTTGCGACTAATACATGTCACCTCCAAGTGAAATTGTCACACCCCACAATATGCTGATGGTCCACCTTCACTATCTAAATACCCATGTGTCTCTCTATGACTTAGCAGACTATTGTTTGATAGTACAATACCCGCACAAGCAGGGGAGCTACAGAGTTCTGTTCCAAAGAACATTATATCCTCCTTTGAAAGAATCTCAAAATCTGAAATACCAGTTAGTAAAATGTACAGGAAAGAGAAAAGCAATCAGGCAAGCATAAGTGCACTCAAGCAACACTCAAAATTCCAGGTAAGTTGAACTCAGAGTTATTTAAGGAAAGGTAACTATCTGAAGAACCAGTTTGGGAGCTTTGGTCTGCTTTAAAAAAAAAAATTGATATATACCACTTAACTCTATGAAAAAAAAATTGAAAGGGATTTCTGTCCAACAGAATGAAATCTGAGACTTCCCAGGTCAAATACAAATTTATGGTTCAGTGTTTCCAAAAAGTTTTCCTCCCTGTAAATTTTATATTTTAAAAAAAGTCAGGCCTAGAGAAAAATGGAAAGAATGTTCAGAGGAGGTTTCAAGATTTCAAGGCACAATGAGACACTAGAAAGTAATTCATAAGAGGAAAAGCATCTCTAAAATTTACTAAATTTTATGTTAATTTTGTACAAATCCTGAAATTGTATATATACTGCCTATGAATTTAAATTTAGTAAAATTATATTTAAGGGAAAGCAGAAGAAATTTGGTGAAGGGAAAAGAGAAGAAAAAGAAGAGATAACTAAAGAGTCACTCAAGAATGCACAAATCCTAAGCAAGTACTAAACAAATTGATTTGCTTGATATTTAAAAGGCTTCAAAGAGTTTGACCGTTCTGTAAACTGAGAAGATTTGAATGGGACTATGTGTCTTTTCTTAAAGGGAAAAGGTGAATGCAAAGGGAGAAAACTCTCTAAGATAATGAGTACTTCCTCTCACACAATTAGGAAGGGTCTCTGACGACCCTTTAAGATATTTCTTTCTCTTTTAGTCTTTAGTATTTCAAAACAGTCAATTTTCAACAATGATAATAATAGCGTGGGTATGAATTTTATCTCCAACAACATATGTAGGGTCAAGTAAGATTTTTTCAAATGAAAAGCATGTTTTAAAGTTGATGAGAACAATGATAAGAGAGATGATCAGTTAAAGGAGTGGAATTCAGTGCACAGATGGGGAGCAGGGTCAATTCATTCAGGGCAAAAGGAGAGAAAGTAGAACAGAGTAGAACAAACACAGATAAACTGGCAGATGTGCTGCCATCGGATGTGCTGATTGGAAGGTGAGGATAGTTTTTTTCTGAGAACAACATTGTTCTTAGTAAAATATGACGTAACTGAGTTGGAGGGGTGGGGGTAGACGGTATTGAAGATGTCAGAGAAGATTAAGAGAAGTAAAAAAAAAAATAAAAAGAACCTCTTGGAGAATAAGAGAGTGAACTGATAAGAGGACTATAGTAGGATTGCCAAGCGCACTTAGGACCCTTAGCATATAGTGGTTATAAATTTCAATGAGACCTGCAGTCATGGTTGAGGATGTGAAAAAGGAGTTGGGACAATGAATTAGAGATTCTGTGGGGTCAAAGAACTGGTGGAACCAAGACACTGAAGGCAATGAGTTGGTAGAATAGAGATCTGGAAAGGAATGTTTTCATTGAAATTTTTCAATAAAATGCTGTTGTGGTAATTGCTACTGAAAATGACCTTGACATGATCATAGTGCTAGGTGATGGTAATAGGGTGGAATAACAGATGCCTGAAAGGAAGAAAATCAAGGAATGAAAACCAGAAGTGGAAAAGACAAGGGATTTTACTGCTAATTTATCATAAATTTCAGAGGGCAATCTGAAAGGGTCTAGAGAGCTGGAGAAGGGGGAAAAGACTAGATTAAGTTAGGCAATTTTCAGAACCATGTGTTTATAAGAATTCAGACTATGAATGATGATTTGGAAAGCTTGGATTTCTTAAGAAGACTGATGTAAACAGGATTGTGAAACCTTCAGTTTCTTATGGGGAGGTGAAGAATCTATTCTTATACTTTCTTTCTTGGCACTGATCTCTCAGGGACCCCTGGTTTTGAACCTGAGCATCACTTTGCCATCATTCAGAATGTTTTTTCCATTCTCTGAGCCACCAAACTTCCACTCACTTATTAACCTAGTTCTGCTCATTGCAAACTCAGGGACATCTCAATTCTTCTAGCCTTTGTCCCATTAAATACTTTTTGTTTCTTAGTTTACATCTTTCCTGTCATCCTTAAATGCATCTTTTACCTCTTAATATGGCTGAGCAAATTTCAGAGGAACACAAAAGAAGCTAACATCTTCCAGAAAGCAGTATGAATTGTATGAATGAACTGGGAAGGCTTAAAAGGAAAATTTTAGTTAAACTTGTATAGTGTGTTTCTCAAAATTTCATAATGATGGACCCCCTTTTTTTTTTTTTTTTTTTTTTTTTTTTTTA